>ML822921.1:94477-128242 GCA_009831015.1 Picea engelmannii
CATCTTCTCATGGATGCGAGTAGCAGCCACATCTCTTCTCAGAGATAAGCTACCAGCGCCTTAGCTAGTTTATTTACATTCTGTCTGTAAGCATTTTTCAGTCATTGTTATTAATGAAATGAAGTCTTATTTCCGCTGCATCTTTGTGTTTATGTGTATTTCTGTATTTCATTGTGTTCCTACATAAATCCGGATCAACGAGGGCCTGACAACTTGGTTCTTCAACACACTCCTCGACTAAGCTCCATCCAGGCGAGTACAACAACCACAGTTCAACACTCATTCACACAGGGATGACAGTCGCAAGAGAAGATGGCCATAGGTCCGAAAATGGCAACAGCCAGACACTAGATACAACACCCTTAGGCCATTTCCCCAGTGTCAAGTTCTACAGAAGACACAGAACAGTTCACGGATTTTGGTTCTCAGAGTTGCATGAGGGTAAAAACAACAGAGGTTCCAAGTAGAGGCAGACAGGTTTCAGACAACCCATCCGAAAACTGGTAGCACGGACCAAAAATGGAGAATTAACCCCCCAATATGGCTCAACTCAACCACTTTAACTGCATGTGCCCAGGTCGACACTTGTCTTCCTAGAGCTGCATGCATTCCCTTTCTACACACATTGGAGTTTCATGCATTGCCCCCTCCAGGACTTAGGATAAAAGCATACATTTCACATATCTTTTGGAATAATAATAAATTATTATTCCCAAGAACTTAAGCCCCTAAGATTAGCCCCTTTTCCAACCTTTCAACCCCCTTTCCCTTACCCAATCTGTGGAAGCTTAGTCCCCCATCACTCTTTCTTGGTGGTCAGTCTACTCGCATAGATGTTTGTATTTTATTAATAGTCTGCATGATTACATATACAAAAATTAGGCTCCCGTCCTTGGCATCTGGCTCACCAACTTAAGAAACACATAAGCTTCTCAACTTATAACCACTCAACTCACCAACCTATAGACAGAAGTTACAATTCAACAGGGGCTCGTCCTTGGGGCATTACAGCCTCCAAACCTTTACAGTTCCTCCTCAAGTGGTATATGATGTGACAAAGGTTGCAATGAAAGGGGATACCCAAATAATCTAGACGTTGTAAGAAATGTCTACCCCTCCATTTGATCTCTAGAGTTTCTGGTAGGCCATGGATAATGTCCATCTCGACCAAAATTCTGCCCACTTTCCTAGTGGCCGCATTAAGAGTTTCTTTGTCTAACAAAATGAATCTTCCTAGACCATCAACAATGGCCTTTAGAGCCCCTTCATTCCAAAGATAAAGGGGGAGGCCAGGTAGAAGTATCCATAAGTGTCGAAAGGAAAAATATTCAGTCACAGGGTTGAAAGCCACCCACCACTTCTTTAGCATCAGGCTATTTCCGCTATTCACCCATCTACTCTTTAGAATAAGTTCAGCATCCTCCGAAGATCTACAAATGAACCGCAACCAACCTTTAGTGATATAAATAATCTCAAGGTTATAACCTAAAATAAACACCCAAACCCTTTTCATCCAAGCCAGGGGCTTCTCTTTACACATGTTTCCATAGGCGAATCTCCCCACTAGTCCGCATAAAGCCAACCTGCAAGTGTCCTCCAAGCCCACATCCGACCCAAGCACCATTTTCATAACCACCTTGTTTGAAGACCACTGACTGTGGCTCTTCTGTGGTGCAGGAGATTTTGAAAGCTCCCCACGCGAACCAGAAAGGAAATCACCACGCTTCGCAGATTGTGTAAAGTACTCTAAACAAACATTAGGCTCCTCCGGGTTTGTATCCTCCAAGCCAGGTATAACAATCGGAACAAAATGTGATACTCTAGAAACTCCGCTTAGTTGACAACCCTCTAATGCAGAAAGCTTTGAAATAGATGAAATTCCAAAAGGTTGCACCTCTAAGGAAACAAAGTTTTTTATAAGACCCGCCTCCTGCCATAAAATCTCATCTACGTCGTCCATTAACTTGCTCACGTCATCGCTAAGGTTTGCAAGCCGATGAAGGGCCATGGTCAGGCCACCTAGGGTCCACTACAACTTAAGCCCAAATATCAAGGGACCCAAACCATCCTGGAGACCAAGGAAGATAGGATAAATAACAAGGAGACAAAAAAATAAAGTCGACTAGCCACGTGTGAGCCAAAAACTAACTTCATAAATAGTATTAAGTTAAAAACCCCGAGATGGAGAGGGATTTACAATTTCCAAGAAGGGTAATTAATGTAAATGGCAGGGAAATAAATGAACCACCCACTAAAAACTCCCCCTAAACTAGAACAAAGACTCCTCTGCCAATTCTCAAAAAGATGAAAAACAGTAACAAAGAAAAGTTAGTATACTATAAAGCTAACAGTAACAGGTAAAAAAGTGATAACACTCCGACACCATTACAAAACCTTGCTAACACCAAGAGAAGGACCACAGGATCACGCTGAAAAAATCCATCCAAAAACTAGATTCAAAAAAACCTGATTCATCGTCCTCCATTATTCTGTCTATTATACTTAGATCTTAAGTTCTTTACTTAATTAAAACCATATTCCCATGATTTGTTGATAGGCATGAGATACATTACTATACAACTTACCCCTTCAAGAAGAAGCCAAATAAATGTACATTTTCATGTAGTATCAATCCCAAAAAAAATCCAAATAAATAAGACATTTTCATGTCATAAAAAACCCAGCGCAATACAGCATCTCCCTAGGGAGAAAAAAAAAAAAAAAAAATACATTTTCCTATCCCAATCCATTAAAAAAAATACTTACTTTACATATAATGTATTTATCTCTTTATTATTGCTAATACAACTTGTCTAAATACTAAGCATTTTCATATTAATAACAATTAATTAGGACAAATAAAATCTTATATGAACATATTCCAAACCGCCATGGATTGAGTTAGAAACACTGCAGTGACACAGATATATTTGTGAGTATGCAAAGATTTTTAGAGCAAAAGATGTCACTTTAATATATGGGCAACTTCAACGCCTATAAACTTCCTTGTATTTATCCACCACAGTTAAACCGAGCCAAATCACTGTGTTCCTGACAATGTGACAAGGTAGATAATCAATACCTCGTATTTGCAGAGACCTATTCCTGTGCATATGTCTCTACACTATCCAGTGTTCGCAAATATTTATATAATTATGTCTCAAGGATTTCTGA
Organism: Picea engelmannii; assembly: GCA_009831015.1. NCBI lineage: Eukaryota > Viridiplantae > Streptophyta > Pinopsida > Pinales > Pinaceae > Picea > Picea engelmannii. The sequence continues at coordinate 97,652 of ML822921.1, forward strand.
TGAACTCCAATTCTACTTCCTGCTACGAATATGGATTCTTCATCAGCGACCATGGACGCTCTTCTCAATCAATTTGAAAGACTTCAGAGACTAATTGATCTCGTGCAGACACTAAATGAAAAGCAAGTGGAGGAAGTCCCTGCACGGTGTTGGGATTTGGTGACAACTAATTACCAAGAACAGATTTGGATTCTATTATTCTGTGTTGGTTACAACTAAATAGACCAAGTTAGAATATGGATAGGGATTGCATTTATTAATCGAATGTATAAATTCATGTAAGCCCGTAGAGGTAAAATGACTGAGTGTGAGTGAGCTGATGTAATATTCATGATCTGAATAATAAAACAACCGATGCCTATGCTTGGTGGACTTAGCCCAACGTTTAGGTGAACCACCTGAAATCCCTGTGTTCCTTATATGTGATTGTTAATTATCATTGTGAATTTTGTTTTCCGTATTAACAATTCTAACAAGTGGTATTAGATCTAGTCGTGCATGTGAATTGTGTCTGTGGACGAGATCTATCACTGAAAAAACTCGTTTCATGAGCCGAGAACGAATTTTTTATTTTGCATGGTCGCGGGTGATGTCTGTCGGAGGGAGCGACGGTTGCTGGTAAACTCTTTGACTGGTCACAGGTTCTCTCTATTGCACACGAGAGACCTATTTTTTATTAACTCGTCGGGGTTCGCCATTGCACAAGAGCGACCATTTTTGTCGGATCGCGAATTAATTCTCCCTTTCAGTAATCCAAGGAGCGCCGACGTGGTGAATGCTTGAGTTTTTTTTGGAGGGAGCGTTGTGGGAGCGCTGATTCTCTTTTCAAAATATTCGTATGGTTTATTTTGTTAAATACTTAAGGTAACGAGTTTTTTGGGTTTTAAAAATTGAATTCCTTTTTTTAAAAGGTGAAAGTCAATTCACGTGGAGGATGGTGGATGTTTTAAAAAGGATTATTATATTTGGAATTTAATATAATATTTTAAAGGAATACCTTTTATGAGAGGTGGATCTCAAGTGGATGATTAGCTATGAAATGGATATAAAAGGTTCTATGAAATATAAATTTTTATTATTCTAAACATTTTGGGTTTTTACTTAACTTTTTTAACTTTTTTTTTTATGAAGGATCCACATTTAATTTTATTTATAATTTTTTTATATTTAAAAAGATTTTTATAAGCAGTGGGTATTGGGAGATTTTTTGTGCTAATGTCTAAGATGTAGAGTTCGAAGTTTGAATTTGAAAATTTCAGCGGTAAAAACAACTTTGAGCTCTGGAATCTCAAGATGAGGGATTTACTAGTGCAATAAGGGTTGCTAAAAACATTGACGGGCAAGTCAAAGAAACCAACAGCCATGACGGAATGGGAATGGGAAGATCTGAATGTGAAAGCTCTTAGTACCATTCGTTTATGTCTGGTGGATAAGGTTTTGTTTAATATCGTAGGAGAGGATACAACATCAGGCTTATGGAGCAAGTTGGAAAGTCTATATATGACGAAGTCCTTGACAAGCAGAATCTACTTGAAGAGACAGTTGTACAGTTTGCAGATGAAAGAACGTACAAAAGTTGAGGATACCTTCAATACCCTTATAGTTCAATTGACTAGTATGGAAGTTAAATTCGAAGATGAGGATAAGGCTATTACACTATTGTGTTCGTTGCCTAAGTCTTGGGATAATCTAGTTACCTCCATTAGTTTTATCTTAGCAGATGTTTTAGATTATGACTCTGTTGTGGGAGCTTTGTTGGCTGAGGAGATGAGGAGAAAATCTAGTAAAGAAACATCAACTTCAGAGGCGATGCTGATCAGAGGTTGAACCATAGAGAAGAATAAGAGAAGTTCTTTCCGATCTAAGTCAAGACACATAAAGGGTAAAGAAAAATGTTGGCACTGTGGCAAAACAGGACATCTCAAGAAAGATTGTTGGAAGAGAAAGGAATATGAGGAAAACTCAAAGGAAGCAAATTTGGCTGTAACAAATTCAAGGATAATTGATCATGTTTTATCTATTTCTAGTAATTTACAATATCAAGAAGAATGGCAGTTAGATTCAGGTGCCTCCCACCACATGTGCTCACATATAAATTGGTTCATTTCTTACCAATCTGTTGATGAGGGTGTAGTGTTCATGGGAAATGGTATTCCCTGTAAAACTGTTGGGGTTGGCAGTATTAGAATCAGGATGTTCGATGGTATTGTTAGTGAATTAACAGATGTTAGATATGTACCTGAGCTTAAATCAAATTTGATTTTATTGGGAGTGTTGGATTCTTGTGGATATAGGTATACAGGTCAAGGTGGAGCTCTCACATTGTCGAAAGGGAATTTAGTAGTGATGAAGGAAACAAAGGTTGATAACCTTTATAAGCTGGAAGGGAGTACTGAAGTGGCATCTGAAGTGACGGATGTATATTCTTGTTTATGGCAGAAGCATCAAGTTCATACGAGCAAGAAAGAATTCCAGGTACTGGTAAGCGGTAAATCATTTCCAGACTTAAAAGCTTTCTTTCTAAATTCATGCATGTTTTATATCTCTGCAAGTTATAATGATGGTATAAAGGGATGTTGTGTGTGGGATCCTACTTCTCACAAGGTCATCATTGACAGAGATATACTTTGTATGGAACAACCAAAAGGGTTGATTCAAGATCGCAATGGTAAACTTGTTTACATGCTAGAAAATCCATTGTATGGCCTACTGATACCCAAGCAAATATACAAGAGGTTTGAATCCTTCATAGTGAGTGATAATTTTTCAAAGGGTAGGAATGACTATACGGTTTATAGTACATTCACAGTGTTGATGTTCTTTGTTGATGATATGCTCGATGCAAGTTGAAGCATGGATAAAATCAGTAAGAAAATGACTCAGGTGGACAGGACAATTTAGATGAGGGATCAAGGAACAACAAAACAAATTAAGGGCATAGAAGTACACAGAGATGGTAATGGTAAGTTGTGGTTGGAGTTCAATATGAACATTGTAAAACCAGTTTTATCCCTCTTGCTTTCCATTATAATTTTTCTTCAAACATAGGGCCTGTCTATAAAGAAGAAAAGGTTATGTCTCGTGTAAGTTCAGGAGGAGGTCTGTTGCATGTGATGAAATGGTTAAGATGAGATGTTTCACATGCTAATGATGTTGTCAAAAACGTGACAAATTCAAGTGTTGCAGTGAAATGGGTGCTTTAGCGTATGAGAAGCACAAATGTCACCTATAATGGTTACACTAAGATGGTCTGTGATAATTGTAATGTATATTTTACAGTTCTTTTGGATAAGAGGAGATCTATCACTAAATATGTTTCACAACACAGTTGTGGAAGACATGTTGGAGGTGGAGTGACCCCTCAGGAAATCCAAACTCATGCAAGTTACACAAGCGAGATCATGAAACCAATTTTATTAGAGAAGTTGAAGTGGTGCTTGACTTCTCTTGGGTTCTAGAAAAGGTGAAGAACAAAAGGAAGAAGCAAGGTATCAGGTTAATTATTGTCAAGGTGGAGATTGTTGGGATTTGGTGACAACTAATTACCAAGAACAGATTCGGATCCTATTATTTTATGTGGGTTACAACCAAATAGACCAAGTTAGAATATGGATAGGGATTTCATTTATTAATCAGTTTCTTATATGAATGTAATAAATTCATGTAATCCCGTAGAGGCAAAATGACTAAGTGTGAGTGAGCTGATGTAATCTCCATGATCTGAATAATAAGACAATTGATGCCTATGCTTGGTGGACGTAGCCCAACATTTGGGTGAACCACATGAAATCCCTGTGTTCCTTATATGTGTGATTGTTAATTATCATTGTGAATTGTGTTTTTTGCATTGACAATTCTAACACATGGTACATCCTTCCTTCCGTTTGGAGGCCATCTCGTCCTCTTCAAGTCCATCAGTCTCTTCATGTCATCGATATAGCATGTCTGGAAGACATCGATCAATGCTCTAATACTATCAGACAACTAGCCCAAGCATCCCAAGAATGGGGTTTCTTTCAGGTTTGATTGCGATCCCAATTTTTTCTTTTCTTTTTCATTTTTGTGTTGATTATCCAACCAACTTCATGATCTTTTAGACTTTTGATTTCATGGGTTTTCAATTGTTTTTAAGATAATAAATCATGGCATACCATTATCATTGTTAGAGAGTGTGAAATGGGTTTCACAGGACTTCTTTGAACTTTCTCTTGAAGAGAAACGAAAACAGTGCCCTATGAGGCCTGGTCTTCATATGCTTGAATACAAATTAGAGGGAATACAAAACAGAATCTCATGTTGATCGTCATGTTTTTGAATCCACAAGAGAATGTGTTGATTGATGTCGCTCCTGAAATGATCGATGAAGGTCATCCCAGACTGTACAAAGCCATTCGAGTTGGGGCTTATGAAACTGATTTTATGAGCAAGGATCTTCAAGGAAAAGAGGTTGTGCATGATTTACTTATAGAACAGGTGAAGCAAGTCAATGTCTAGTCCTTCAATTACATTTCTACAATTCTAGGTTTTTGAGTGGAAACTCTAATTATAAAATAGTTGTAGAAATTTGCTGTTATCTGTACAATCATATGTGCATGGATTTATGTATAGTCATATGTTTCAGCTAGTGGCCAGACATATGTACCTGGATTTATGTTCATTGCATGTGTTTAGTTCTTTTTTTATTAGCAATGTCTATTTTTTTTATGATCTTTTCTATACAGCCTGAGGGGGCCTAATGGTTAAGAATGTGTGTTTCCTCTTAAGAGGTCACAAGTTCAAATACAGAGGGGGGTAGGGTTTGTATACCTCTGTAGACTTTACCAGTCAAATCATTGGGTGGAGGGGGTCTCTTGTCCCACAAACAAGGGGGTCTCATACACCAATTTGGTGTGGCTTGGTCGTGACCTCAAAAATAGATTATTATTATTATTATTATTATTATTATATATGTAAGAGAACCAATAGAATAACGTCTTATAATGTTTTTTCAAATCCCATATTTGTAAGAAAAGAATCAAATTTTATTGTCTTGGAAGATATAATTCTAAACTTTTTTTTACATCCAAAGAACTCTTACTGAAATTTCTAGATCAAAGCATTAATAATTATCGGGTGTAAAATTTTTGGTGCTTAATTTTTTTGGTGCTTCTAAGGAATTTAGGTATCCTTAGTACTTTATAAACTTCTCTTTAACGTGTATCCCGCCTTCATATGGTTCATCTCCAACAATTGTCTTCATATGGGTCATCTCCAACAATTGGTTGTGACAATTGATCTACTTGTGTGTCCCTTCAGTTATCAAATGATTCAACTCCACTTTTGCTAATCGACGATGCTTGGCCAGTCGACATTTCTTGGTCATCAAATACCAAATAGACACCCCATCATTGATCCTAGTCTAACTGACATAATATTGTTGACAAGTCTCCCTACTAATACTTGAATCCATGTTGTTTTTCTAATCTCCATCCTGGTCATCAACATATGCACAATAGTGGACCCTTTTGACTCGAAATATCATCACCTATTAGAAAATCCTACAAATTATTGCAATGTCTATTTACTTATACTATAATATAATATTAATAGGTGGGATCCCTAATAGAAAACAAATAAATGTTATTTTCAAGCATTTCCCTCCACATACATACATATATGCATCATTACGATGAAGGTTCAAAATTTTATGACATGATTCTTGGCATGGGTTGATGCACTTCAGTTTAATGCTTAGCAATGATGGTTTCTTCTTGTCATTCTTCAACTTGTTGACATAGCACTTATGAAACATGAAAACTACCTGATATGCACTATTCTTGATTGCACATATAAAAAGGTTGGAATCATTCTCTTTGTTATTAGAAACATATGAACTTTACACATGATTTACTTGCAAATAAGGATGAGTTGTAATGGGTGGAGGCATGATTCTTTATATATGGGCTTCTCATATACAAGACCTCACATTAAATTTATGGTGTATCATGTCAATTTATTCACTTTACAAGATGTATTGGTTCTATATGGCAACAAAATTATGTTATGAAATGACATATATTTTAAGTTTGTGGGCAAAAGGATTGAGTTAGGTTTGACACATGAAGTGGTGAATATAGTTTTATTGGTAAAAAGTTTGGTTGTTATATAATATGTCATATTGGCATATTGTATACATGGTATATATGGTGTATGGTTGAAAATGTAATCGAATAAATCCTAGCCTATTCATATGATTAAACATTATTATGAAGTGAAAAGTAGCGATGACTAAGAGTAAAAAGTAGATATAGCATGTGGTACATGCTTACGTGGCATTTGGTTTCAACTTGTGATTGGTTAGTATGGCATATTGTGTATATGTTATGGCTCATGCGAATTGTTTGTAGTGTCATGTGGCATGCACTTGCACGTTATGTTGGGAACTTGTCGTGATGGATTGGCCATGCAATTAATTTGCAAGGACATGGTAATTAATCCCACCATCCCTCTTATAACACCCTCCATTTGGCCTTGGGATTTGGTCATTTCATTTTATTGTTAGTTGTGGAGAGGCAAAGATCGAAGCCTGGTGTGGAAATTATGTTCCTGTTGGTTGCAACAATAATTTTCACCCATAAAGCACTGGTATAAAAGCGCTCAAGCCCAAGTATGAAAATATCAACTTGTTGAGCATCATTGTCATGCATTTCTCTATATAATAGTTTATTAATGGCTCTGTTCCTAATTGGTTTTGAGTAGGTTTCTCTTTTCCCTACTTTTTCACTCTTAATGAACAAATGGTTTCAGGGTTTCCGCTATTGAAAATAGATACTCTATGAGATTTTTTTCTTCACTCCATGCATTATTTAAATTTCCATTTATCATTCATAATTGTTTAAGCTAAACCCATATGGTTAAACTATGAGTTGAGACCTAGGTTTGAGTTCTTGTAATGTTTTCTTGTTGTTTGGTATATCAATTTTCGAAATTCTTTAACTTCACTAAGGAAAATATTGGTTTTGAACTCCACTAGCTGTTACTTGATATGGGTCTCATGTTATTTTAAAATTTTGAGTTGGAAAGTTTTACATGCACTAGCCTAGGTTTATTTGAAGACATTTTAGTGTATAAAGGTTTGTGACCAGCATTAAAATGTGTTTCCAATTACTAAATTTGGGATTGGGTTTGTGTAACATTCACCATCTTAACTAAGGAACATTAATATGTGGAAAACACATAAAAATACAAATAAAAATCTGCTAATTCATTTTCCTGTAGCTTATGAGCCACAATTTATACACATAATTAAATAGATTATGATACCCATAATTAAATGCATCTACGACATCATAAATGAACATGAATGAAGTTAATAAATCATTTACAATATCACCTAAATTTACTCCCATTCAGAGAGCAATCTACACATCCATAAGGCTCATAAGAAACTCAAATAGTAGATAAACACTTATCTTTAAAAGAAAGATTGTGCAACCAGCTTCTTGCGAAGGACATTCCACCCAACCATAAACTTGTTGTTACAAATCTAAACAGTAAGACACCCCTGAGCTAGGGATAGGAATCCACAAAAGAAGGGTGTCTCTCATAGTCCACTCGCAACTGAATAACCCACAACTCACTAGTATTCTCCTACAATTATCCCAACTATCCTCCATATATCTCCCTCTTGAATTGCACAACCCAAGGAATGTACCACTTCACTACTCTCAGTCCATCAGGCATCCCATTCATTTATCAGGTTCTCTCTGGCATAGACAACTAGGAATCACTCTGCTAGGAACTAAAAATAAACTCATTGCCAGGAAAAATACTAGGAAAACAATAAAAAACACTTGTTGTTACAGTGAAACTCACACATGATTTCACTCTTTAGGCCCAACAACCCAGATCTTCAATTTCCAACTCCAAAACACTCCAAAAAGGTTCTAGCATGATTTAGAATTCACCCATCCTTCTTGGTCTATCTCTAGTTGTTCATGCCCATATTGAATGTGAAAATCTACCTATTTTCCCCATACGCATTTCCTGTATTTTCCCAAGACAATTGACTGCTTATTTTTCCCAATGTTGATTTCACTTCAACCCCATGCTTCAAATAACTATGGGATGTGACTCTCACACCCACCCTCTGACATGTATTCAATGATTGGGCTCTCATGCAGTCAAACTGAAAAAGAAGGTTTTTCCAAATGATAATAAAGTTCATAAATATGGGTTTGGCTTAATACCCATAAACCATCCCCCCCTTGGACCCTCTTCAACACTCCCTAGGCATTCCCCCTCTTGTCAGTTAATCAACCCCCATATTTGTCCATATTCCCAACAACTAGTACCACATTAAATTTATTAAAATTAAGAAAATACATTTAGCATATCACATCACTTGGCCATAACCATATTCATATCTACATTATGTATTAATTAAACTAAGGGTTATAGTATGGATATTACATTCCCCTGGTAGAAATAGAGAACAAGAAAATAACCAAGAAATGAAAAATCAAGAAGATAGGAAGAAAAGGCACCAAGCCAAGCCAATTCATATGTACATCAATGGAACATTAATAATACAACTCAATGTAACGACTCAACAACCGTATCATAAATAAGTAATTGTTAAAGTCTAGTTGGGACTTAGGATTATTTATAAAAAAAAACCCTTTAATCTTAAGTCCATACAAATGTATCAATTCAACAACAAGGACTAGTGCAAAGGCTGATAAGTCTTCAACCTATAACTCATGGTCTGAAATCTAGTGAGTGTTGATGAAGATTTGCTTGAAAACCCACCAAAAATGGACATTGAAACCAAGTCTAGAAAACTCATTGTGTAACAAATATGATAGAAAAAATGTAGGTGTTCACTAAAGTGAACCCAAAACTGAAGTGAGAAAACCCTGATGAGAAGTGAATTGGATGTTAAAATTTTGATATGCTTGTTTAACCATAGACAATGTCACATGATTTTCACCCAACCATAAGCATTCACATATGCCACCCCTGAGCATAATAACCTTTTCTTAAATAGAATGATTCTAACAAGTTCACACTAGAACCAACAAATAAACCTTAACCAGAAACACCATTGTTGCAAAAACAACACAATACCAAGAGAACGTACCTCTACTAATGGAAGTGTACCTTTACCAAGAGAAGTGCACAAGAGAGATGCCAAAAAGACTGAGAATACTCCACGACAATTGTTGCACTACTCTCTCCATACTTGTTCCTCCTTCTGTTGTAGTTAAAGCTCCTTAGACGTGCACACTAGCTAAGTGTGTGAGTGTCAAATAATCTAATGCCCGCCTTTATTTATACGAGTCTGTCAGGTGACTTTTCCAAGTGGGGCCAACTTCTCTTTCTGGGGCCTTCTAATTATTTATTATTATTCTCCTTGGATCGACTTCTCTTCTAGGGTTTTCGCACATCTGTTTAATTGTTCTCTTACTCTTGGAATATTCTATTTTAAGTACAAAGGTTACACTTGGAGGTCAATACCTCCCACAACTACCAAAAAATCAACACTCCCTCTTATCTAGGGAGGTATTAACTAATATTTTCTTCATATAATGGTCTCAAACACATCCATACATCTCACATGGAATGTACAAGAATCACATGGTCTGTAGACCAGTCTATAAGTAGCATCACCATAGCCACACATGCTATCTCATGATCAAACAGATCATGTATCAAATAGCATGGCCACACAGGCCATCTCATGATCAAACAAGTCATGTCACAAGTATCACCATCATAGCCACACAGGCTCTGTCATAGTCACACACATATACTATATGATAGTCATGTCACAGTCATGCATCTGGGGCCTCATCAACACATGTAACATCTCTCTAGTGGGAATAGCCTCATCATCCTCTTGGACCTTATGTCATTACATGGATTTCATCTAGCTCACACAGAACTAGGAATATAGAAGATACAGAAGTAGGAAACTATCCATCTCACACAGAATCTGGAATATGCAGTTGAGCTAGTTTGCATTGAACTACGCTACTACCCAATCCAAACGGAGTTTGGGAAACTGTAAATCGCCAACTCACACAAAATCTGGCATCTAGTTCTCACATAAGATCATCCAACTCACTCACATGGAATTTGTATCAACGATCACTCATGTACATAAGGTCATCTAGATCACTAACATGAAGTCTAGATCAATGACCACTCATGTACATAAGGTCATCCATCTCACTAACATGGAGTCTGGATCAATGACCACTTATGTAGAAATAGGCAACTAGCCTAAAGCTAGCCCTTTTGGTTGGCACACCAGGCCTCCATCCCACAATGATTGAGCATCTAACCACGATGGTTAGGCGATGTAGTACACACACACTACCCATCTATCCCAAGGCTAGGAAACACATCCAACTTCAAAAATTGGGAAACTTGCCAACCCTGAACGCTCGGCATCTGCTAACCTGGTGCAAGGTCATGTTGACTAGTGCCACGGTCAATAACGTTCCTGTAAATGACAACATGTTTTTGTCATATTCGGCAAGCTACTACCCCAAGAATCACATATGTGACTCATCACTCCCTTTTACGAGGGACGTCCTTCTGGATCACAACAAGCTTGTCCCTAAAGTACTCAAACTTCAACCTTGACAGAGGCTTGGTCAAGACATTTTCTATCTGCTCATCTGTAGCGACATATTGTGGCTTCATTGCTCCTTTCAACACCATATCTCTGATATAATGGTACCTGATCTCGATATGCTTGGACTTGTCATGAAACACCAAGATCTCTTACATTTTCACACAACTTTGGTTGTCACACCAGATACAAGTCGCATCTAATTCGAGATCAAACAATCTTGTAAGTAGCTTTCAAAGCCACATTGCTTCACTGTTAGTTGAACATGGTGCTATATACTCTACCTCAGTTGTACTGAGTGCCACATTAGTCTTCTTCCTACTAAACCACGAGAACATAGTTGATCCCAAACTGAAGCAACATCCAGATGTACTCTTTGGGTCTGCAAAATTATCGGCCCAATATGAATCAGTATAGTCTTGTAGGATTATCTCATGATCTGAAACATATCAGATTCCATATTCAATTCTACCTTTCAGGTACCTCAACACATGATTTTCTGCAACCAAGTGAAAATGTCTTGGTTCAACCATATACTGACTCAAATTGTTCACCACAAAGCATATATATGGTCTATTTTTCATCAAATACATCAACGAACCAATCATCTCTCTATACATGGTGGCATCAACTGTCTCTGAATATGTATCACTCAATAACTTAAGATTCGTCACCATTGGTGTAGGAAACATTTTGAATCTCTTCGGGATATATACCGCATATTTTCCTTGGCACATGAAAATATCATTTGGTTTATTTCACACCTCTAGACACAAGAAATAATGCGTCATACCCAAGTATTTCATCTTAAACTCTAATGAAAGATTTATCTTGCACCCAACGATGAGTTTCTCATTCCCTGTTAGAAATAGGTCATCCAATATCAAAGGACAACCAATCCCAGGATCATCAAAATAATTGTATGGCATATACTGCCCTGGGTTCCTACTTAATCATATACAAATATTTCTTCAATCTGCAGACATGAGAGTCCTTCTCATGTATGTTGTGGCTTCTCTATGTACACCTCTTCTGGCTACTAGATCAAGTGTCTCATCATAATATTCTCCCTCTTGATGGAAGAATCCTATGGACACAAAATAGGCTTTTTACATCTCTATATTGTTATCTGCAACATTCTTGATCTTGTAAATCAACTTGGAAGTCACCACTGACTTCCCTTCTGGTCTTGGAACCAAGGAAAATATCCATATCCCAGTCCTTCTGACTGGCTTTCTCCTCTATTGATGTATCAAAGTCTACTAAAACAAGGGAATCCTCCCAAGAGTTCTCACATCTCCTAGAAATATTTGAAGATATGATATAGCCTCCTCAACCCATGGCATTTGTCTTTCGGTCCTGAAAGACGTCTCTCTCTTCCATATAAATCTGAGGAGGAATGTTTTCTGAATGAAAGTCCCTAATTCATTGACTCTCTCTGATATTACGCTCACTCTGAGTCTCCATGCTCCCTTTGAAGCTTGACTCCCTCTGAGTCTATAAAATCTCTAGAGACATCTTCTTCCTTTGTATTTGATGATCTCCTTTGAAGTCTATTCTCCTATGAATGGTCCAGGGGAGGATGCCCCTCCCTACTATATCATGATGGTTGAATACCTCTGAAATATAGCTCTTTCTGAGTTGGTACTTGGTGTGGTCGTCTTCCTCACAACTGGTGGAGTCATTGGATCCTTCTCATGATATGGCTCATCAATTCCATATATATTTTCATCTTGCAAAGTGTCACAGGACCATGTTGGTATCTTCATGGTTATTGCAACGATTCTGGGTAGGCCCTTTTGGATCTACTAACTCTTCCTGATGATCTAAAGAGTGATCAACTGAACTAGAGGGATATGCCCGGTCATATTTTAAGCCTTCTTCTTCTTACAATCAATCTCCATATGAGATACTATGTATCTCGCAAAAGTACCCTTCTTGCCAGAAGGTTTTAACTTTATCCTCTTTTTCTTCGGTACATGGATTTATACAGTCGTATATACAACTTCATATCTGGATAGTCTACTCCATGTCTCCAACTAGAGACAATCTAATATGTTGCCTCATGCAACTGTCACTATAACTCCCCTCAAAGTTATCACCTATGACCTGCCTAGAACAAGACCAACAACAATGGAAAACAATAGACAAGAATAATACTCATTAACAAGAACAATCGTCGTAGTAGCTCTGTCTCTGACCTATCACTTGTGACTTTCCTGGAACAATAGCCAAAATAAAAATGCAATAATAAGAAATGGGAACAACACTCTTCCAATGTTGTGACCAATCATTCCTCCATGGTAACCTACCTGAGACAAGAGCAATAAGAGAAAATGTATTTCCAATATAATAGGATTTTCACAAGAATATATCTGTGGCAACAAGAATAAAATACAATTACATGGTAATCAACATAACTCTACCGAGGTGACATGCTTGAAAGAAAAAAAAGAATTATCTCCTAAAGGATATGTTAGTTCATCTTGCAAATAAGTACAATAAGAATTTATATCGATAGTACTCACATGCTACCAAGTATTTATTGTATCTAGTAGTAATAGAACCTTTCAAATATTGTTGTCACAACTATAGTGTTTACTTGTAATGTATTATTTATCAAACTTGATATGTGCAAATTGGAGACTTATCAATTTAATCAATAAAACCTAGGACCTAGAGTCTTATCTTCAAGAATGAGTGTTTTTGCTTTTCTTCCAAGTCTCCTTCACTCAAGATGACAAGTATTATCTCCAACATATCCCATGTGCTAAGACAATATGCTTTCTTGATAGAAATCTAAGTTAGAGAATATTATGAAATTAAACTCTAAAATCTCAACCTCAATCAATCTAATACTTTGACTAAGGTCAACTTATAACTTTAACTTTGACTAGAAATAATCATAACTTTAATAGATCAAAATGCAACCTAGATTTTCATAAGATCACAATAATGCCATAATGGCTAGAGGAATTTCAAAAAAATAAAACCTGGAGTGTGGTGTTCCTATGAATGTGTTGTATCTGAGATCCCTCTGGTTATACGATTTTTGTTTGGAAAAAATATCCCTTTGTCCTACAAACACCCTCAAGACAGTGATACAATTTAAACATATGCAAGTACATACCTCCAGTAGGAGTGGAAAACAACGGCAAGCAACGACGAATCCTAAAACTTAAAAGTACTCCAAATTGAAATCTAAAGGTAGTTGGAGATGTGCTAGGGTAAGGAGCACTAGAAAAAAACAAAAATTGGGCCCAACATTTCACAGAAACTTCACTGGTCCTAAGGAACTACAACTAGTACTGCAATTGGTGTTGCAACTAGCACTGCAACGGGTGTTGCAACTAGAATTGCAACATCTCCCTATTTATCTTCAATTTATTCTTCAATGAATCTTGCTATTCCAAGGAGACCTCCTTTCCCCAAGAATCAACTTCAACTCAACCTTTAAATTCCAGACGCCTTGACCTAGGGTTTTATGAGAAAACCCTAATTTCTCAACTTCAGAAAATTACATATTTGATCCAGGGAAAATATGCGCCCTACTTAGGAGACCTTCTTGATAAGTTCATTAAGTTCTAAATGATATTGAAAATGGGGGAAACTAAGGATCTTCCTTCCATTGGTTAGACTTTACGAAGGAAACCAACTCTGAAACCATGTTAAAATTTTGATATGCTTGTTTAACCATAGACAATGTCACTTCATTGTCACCCAACCATAGGCATTCACATATGCCACCATCGAGAAAAATAACCTTTTATTAGATAGAATGATTCCAGTAATGTAATGTCCCCCATCCCAACTGATAAACATTACATGTGGAAACTCATTAAATTATTAAGATTTACTACTAAACAAATTCGTGTAGCTTACTAGCCGCAGATCACACACATATTTGACCATTTTACTAATACTATAGTTCTAAATTTATCTAACAATGTATATTAAACATGAATGCAATTTTTCAAGCAATAAAAAATACACAACATTCATATAAATTATTTACACAACAAAATTTAACATAAGAACATAACATAAACATTTATATGTTAAAGATTAACCAAATGGTTGCAAACGAAGAATAAACCTCCCAGCCATAGGAACTGCTAACCATTTTCTCTCATCAACAAGCCACCCTCGAGCTGAGGCTATGATTCCACAAGGATATTCATCCCACTATCTATGCACTCTGCACACAGAGCAACCCCAAACCTAGGTTCTAGTCTCATAGCATTTCCAAACCTCCAACTCTCTATTTTCCCCACAACCTGCACTACCCAAGGAATCTACCCCCTTCACTTCTCATAGTCCCTCGAGCTGTACCATTCTTTTATTAGGGCCACTAGTGCATTCGGTTGGCCAGGAATCACTCATCTAGCAACTTTGGGAACTCTTAGTTGTTTCATGTTTTCTCACAACATCCTTCACAAGGCTCTGTGATATTCCCTCAATAGGAAATCACACCACAAGATTATAGCCCAATTTACCGACACACGGGCCTCTATCCCAGCATAAAAAAATAGCCAAACAATAGCTTCCTTCAAGTATACCATGGTTGGTCCTCTTCCCAACCCTTTTTCCTTCTTTGCTACCCTAAAATCTGTATGTTAAAACTCTTCCTATTATTCATACAAATTTCCTCTTCTTCCTTGCTTGTTTGACTCACACTCTTCTCAAGGATGATTGTACTTCATCCCATTCTCTCCAATAACTATGAGATATGATGACTCACACTCACCCTCTTACATGAGTTTAAATGATTTTCCTCTCATACACTCAATCAACAAACATAAGGTTATACACAAAGATAATAATTTCAGGAATGTGGGTTGGTTTAATACCCATGAATAATTCCCCTTTGGAACCCTCTCTCTTGTGGAATCATAGCCCCCCATCATTCTTCATGTCTTTCGTATTGCATCTGATGATTATTATATTTATTAATTATTTCAATGTTCATAATATGAAATTCGACCCCCGACCACATTAAATAAATATGAGCTCTTTGACCAAACATATCGGCTCACCATCCTAATTCACATTTATATAATTACATTATAATTCAAGGGAATTAGAACTAGGTATGTTACATCCCCTCTCATTTATTTTTTCATTATCCTCAGTGCACAACATCCTATAGGTGTAATTTCATTTTACAATTTCGGCTTCCCGACCAATAGTCAACATATAGGCTCTTTGGTCTGAAATCACATAGGCATTCCAACCCAACCAAATTACATAGGAACTTCGTCCCCCAAAATCATAAATACATAGGCTCTCTATCCCCAAAACATATATACAAAGGCACCCTAGCCTGAAACATATACATAATCCACTAGCATTCTCCTACAACTATCCTGATTTCCACCAGCTCACTTTCTATTGACCTGCTCAGCCCAAGGAATGGTGTCCCATTCATTTATGAATATTGACCCAAGGAATGCACCCCCTTCACCATCCTCAGTCCCTCGGGCTGCACAATTCGCTTATCAAGGTCTCTCTGGCATAGGTAACTAGGGATCTCGCTGTTGGGAAATCGAGGGACTCATTGCTAGGAAAAATATCATTAAAATAATGAGAAACAACCTTTCTGCTACAATGTGACTCACACAAGAGTGCACTCTTCAGGCCTGACAACTTGGTTCTTCAACAATTCAAATCACACTATAGTTTGCTCTTTAGTCTTGACAATATGTTTCTTTGATAGTGCAACTCACACAGGAGTTCACTCATCAGGCCTGACAACCTGGTTCTTCGATAGTGAAACTCACACAAGAGTTGACTATTCACGCCTGACAACTTGGTTCTTTGACAATGCAACTCACCCTCTAGGCTCAGGAATCCCTTTCATTGTTATACAGTTCCTGAGTCGATCTATCATTTTCCAAGTTGTTCCCACACAGAAAAATGCCAACTTGATGCTAAACTTCCCCTAGAAATATATAACCTCTGGAAATCATCCCATTTTCATTACATGCATACAATTAATATGAGACATCATCATATAATTATAAAATTTCAAATATGTTTTACACAGGAAAAAAAATATTCCCAAACATGAGTCTTTTTGCTCATAATTGTTTGGCTCTTGTAGCAATAGATATCAGTATTCCTTACGGGATTACATCCCTTCCATATCCAAGACCATTTCCCCTACAATTTTCTCAATTCCATACAACCAAACAACTTGTTAGTATATCGTAACAATTTTCAATTATTAATTTCTCGAATCTGGTTATACAAGAAAATAAAAATTCCCACGCATGATATTTTTCCTCATCGAGTTCAATTTTTGCAGCTGTAGATATCAGTCTTCTTTATGGGAATACATCATGTCCATATCTAATATCATTCTTCCTGTAATTTCCTCAACTTTCTTATAGCCAAACATGATTGTTAGCACTCGTTTATATTTTTAGCAGTTCATGAAATGATATCAGAATTATATCTACCCAAAAATTCAATCATTTCCAATCATTATCCACATTAAAATGGAATTCTATCATTCATCATATTGTCTATAATGACACTGTCATTCATTGCACATGCATTATCAACACATCAATATTTTCATAATGTAATCAAACTTTACCAATAAATAAAACCAATGTGCCAATAATCTTGGCCACATCTACACAATGCATTGTTGCATTGATTCTAGAATACCATATGTTCATGTCATGTATTCCACCATGTGAATTGGAAGGTATGGCCCATGCCTCAATACACCATCCAAAATCTTCCCCACAACCCATCTGATTCTTTGGATACCTTCCTCTTCAACCCATACACAACACTAGGAACATCATCCCTTAGTGATATTCAGTGTAGGAAAAAAGGTTGTAGTCCAAACCTCAGTTACATAGGGAATAATCATCATGCACTTAGATGGCACTATAGCCTTCCCATATCCGAACTCATCATGGCATCATACATGACCATATCAAATGGCATTCATTGTTATAGCAGGAGTAATGTCTCCTGACTTAACTCGGTTATGAATTCATAACCAACATAACATAATATGCAATTAAATTTCCCATAAATGCATTCAAGCAACAAATAATATTTGCATACTCAAGGCCTCCTTCCTTTTTATCGTTTCAAATATTTATATTAGAATGATGGAATTCTTACCTTCATTCCCTTCAACATTTATACATTATAACAACCCCAAATGCATACCTGCATGGCTGTTATCAATTTACTTGATGCTACCTGATCTTTTTACATTTGTAGAAGCTCTTTGGCTCCCTTCACTAATTTTCTTGGTCAACATTTTCTCCATCCTCATTTGTATTCATATGGATGGATACCATAAGAAACAATATCGTCATGTTATAATCATGTTTCCTGGATACAAAATCCATCATTAGTTTTATTCAAATATCATAGCATCATTATTTCATATATATATATATATATATATTAGCAGACTACTCTTACTCTATAATCATGCCACCAACATGCTCAAGCATGTATACATGCACAAATGCACATCAATGTTCACCAAACATTTGATCTTCCATGCCTATTTTATGCACATGCATTCTATCTTTATTCTAGGCATCATGCATCAATTCTATCATGCACTCCAATGCATATATATTTCATATTTATTTAATTAATTAGCTTTATCGTTGTAGATGGTTGTATTTGAATTTTTGTAAAATCTTACTGCCCTGTGCGCTGCTATTTTTCTCAACTATGCACCACTGACCCCTATTCTACACCTTCTATCCAAGCCTCACTTGGTCATTATGCATTTCTAGCCACTAGTTGGTCCACTGGTGTTGCCATCTTGCAACTACTTTATGCAAAGAATCCTATCCCAACATATTTTGGCTAAATTCACAATATTCATAGTGTTGTAACATGCACTATTCTAGCTAAACATTAACATTGTAATCTAATTAACAACTTCTCATTTTTCTTGACCAAACTAGCCTTGAAATACCATTATCATTGACTGAAATTTCAACATTCTGAAATACTTATTTCATGTCTTCTTTCTAATATTCCTTTCTTCCCATGGATTTTCTCAATATTAAATATATCTCTTCACTTCATTGAGTGATTCGCTATGAAGCACTTTTTGGCCATTCAAGACCACCCTGCTCCAATGGAAATGCCACCCTTTTCCATTTGCACCTATACCTTGATTTTGCTACACACTCTAATAATAGAGGCGTCTTTCTTTCTTGTGTAATTTTAGACAAGAGTTGCTAGATCATATTTGTCAATTTTTTCTTCCTACAATCCCATGCTTTCTCATAGAGATGACTGATCCAACCATAAGTCACACCTCATCTCATGATATCCTTTCTCCTTCTCTTGTAGCAAGCTTTGTTTTCTTTACTATATTTCTCTCTTCAAGGTTATGGAGTCCTCCTTACTTCTTGTGCATGCAATGACATCCTTTACTTGTTGGATTCATACCCTATGTGAAAATATGTATTGACCTTCCTTTACAAGCCATTCAATCTCTATAGCATTTGAATACTAATATTCCTTTTCTTTTATTTAGACCCTTGACAACCTTGCAACACCTTCGATGCAATTTCCTTTGCAATTCTTTGATGCTTCAGCCATTTGCACAAGCTTGACCCCTTTCTTGTCCAATGGACCCTGGGATTAACTTAGAAAAAATCCACACAATTCTTAGTTGTGTAATCTTATCCTCTTTCTAGAAATCATTTTCACAAAACACTCTATGCAGAGTGCTCTTCTACTTAATGACAATGCCCTGTTAGTAAGCTTAGCCTCTCTTTTTTCAAGATATTTCTCTTCAAGTGTGCCTCTAGGGTTTATGCATAGATACTATCCTAAGAATATACTCTCTTAATTACACAACAAACACCTTTGGCACTCACCTCTATCATAGTGAAGGTTTCTCCAAACTTTGACACCATTAAGAACAATCTTCACATCAAGTAATTACATGGTTCATGGAATTCAATTCCACTTTTCATTACTTGCTCTATATCTCTTTATTACCTCAACCAACTTCTCATAGTGACAGGCTCTTGCATATCCCTTCTTCCATTTGACTATGTCTCAGCATTCCCCATGATGACATGCAGACCTCTCATCCCTTCCTCATGGTTATAATATCCTTGAGAATCTTCCATGACTCCAGTCCTCATATAAGAACTAAAGTTTCTTTCTGTACTTCTATTTCTGCAAGAAATCTGCATGTAATAATTACTGATAGAAATATGCATAGCATAAAACATTTCATCATATAGAATAAAAGTTATTTCTTCATCAATTTATGAAGGACACATTGCACCAATTAAATTTTTATTTTCTTGATGCATTCCTCCCCAAAATAGCTTCCAACAACTATACTCATGCCACAATCTGAATTATGAGTGAAAAGTTACAAGAACTACATGTTGCAATTCCACTCTTTTTATTTCTACAAAAATATACATATTAATTTCTAAGAAATTTAATTGCCCAAATCAAAATTATGGGTTGACATATGTCTTCTACTCCTCAATACCTTTCCAATGACTATTTGTTTTCTCAATTTCGAGCTCCGAGCTGATAGTTATGGTCCAGAGAAGTTTAGGTTGTTTTACTCAATTTACTCTTGTATTCTACAAGTGTCTTATTTCTCTTCCTGCACATTTTCAGGTACCCATAGCCAAAATATGCATCCACCACTAGATTCTATGGGTCATAATATTTCCATAAACTACTCATGTGCCCAAAACGGACTTCTGACCATAGAGTTATGCCCTCTAGAAGTAATATCGGTGCCAAAATTTTACCCTCACTGTTTTGTCTATAACTTTCTCATGCGAGCTCTGTTTTGCGAACTATTTAGGTTGTTGGATATCTCTCTCTAATTTGTTTTATTTGATATGAAAAAACATAGTGTATCTTGTTACACTCTGTTCTCATGGGTTTTAAATTTCTAAAAACGTCGAGGGCCTCAAAAATGACCAACAAGCTAATGAACTTCAAAAACCACAAAATTTCGTAGAAATTTGACTATTTTACTGTGTTAACAATCCTTTAAATATTACCTGTTGATCTCAAATAATGATGCACAACAACCATTGATATAACCTTTTCATCTATCGACGATGGAAATCACCCTTTGGGTGCACACATCATTTTTCCAAAGCTACTGATCTGACCATCAGTCGTCATTCCATTTCCCCGACACTCGATTTTCAAACAACTCTTAAATCGACCATCAACAATATTTGTGGGAGAATGAAAAAATATTAGTTGAATATGTTGATTGCCAACCATTGGTCGATCGATGATCGACAATCCCCGATGAATGTTGAATTCTTTCCCAAATTGGACAATTTTGATCATCGACCATCAGCCACTTGTGCTGGCTGACATGGCATGACACACAGATGCTGATGTGGACTGACATATCACCATGAGGTGTCAACTTGGGTGAAATGGAATAACACATGGATGTTGGCATGGCATGACATGTGGATGATGACATCATCATCTTCTTTCCCCCATCAGTCATCGACCAATTCTCTTGGACAACCCAGACACGTTGCTAACTTCAGTCAACGTCGAACCATCAACATATCGACAATATGTATTCTCTTTCTTGATTCGAAAACTTCTCCAAAATCGTATGACACCTGACCATCATCTCATCGGCCATCGACAATGTTCGCCGGCAACTAAATAAACTTTGTCGGATTCGACCGACCATCTACCATCGGTGATCAAAGATTTCTTATGGCTGGACCAACTCTTCGCCATTTTGGTCAATCTATCCATCGACGATTTTTGTTGGTGAATTTCCAACACTTCGTTAAACTCACTGATCTGACCATCGGTTGTCGGTGGATTCTATTGTCGAACTTCATACTTAGAAAATTTTTGACTTTTCTCTAAATGATCTGGACTGTCAATCTCCTTTAACCTCCAAATGCTAAAATTGAATCTTGGTCATTGATTTGATCAACCTTCCAAATTGTAGAACCTTTATGAATTTTTAAATTTATCATAGTGAATCCCAACCGTTGATCTCAAGTTCAAAAGAGATCTCAGCCATCGATCCACCAAACTACCTGTAACTCTGCAAGCATCCATTAAAACTCAAATTTTGACCATTCCATGTCAAATTTTGATCTACAACTTCACCTCTTTCCTCCATTAACCATATCAAACTATATGAAGTCTTAAAACTCAGATTTCACTAACAGAATTGGGGATTTCTCTCTAAAATCATTGTTTTTCCCCCAAATCGATCATAGACAAAATCTGCAACAATGAATTTCACCAATTTTCTCTAGTTCGAGCCCATACAAGCCTGGTGTTTGAACCAAAAGCTATGATACCATAATGTAATTTCCCCCAACCCAATTAAGCAACATTACATGCATTACATTACATTACCTGTGACTGGTAAGCTTACCAGTCACAGATCACACACATATTTGACCATTTGACTGATACTATAGTTCTAAATGCATATAACATTGTATATTAAACATGAATACAATTGTTCAAGCAACAACAAATACACAACATTCATATAAATTATTTACACAGCGGGATTTAACATAAGAACAGAACATAAACACTTATCTGTTAATGATTAACCAATTGGATGAAAATGAAGGATGAACCTCCCATCCATAGGCACTTCTGATCATTTTCCCTCATCAACAAGCCAGCTCTGAGCTGAGGCTATGATTCCACAAGGAGCTCCGACCCACTAGCTTTCCACTCTCCACAAATAGCATCCCCAAACCCAGATTCTAGTCTCATGACAGTTCCAAAACTCCATCTCTCTCTTTTCCCCACAACCTGCACTACCCAAGGAATGTACCCCCTTCACTGCTCACAGTCCCTCGAGCTATACCATTCGTTTGTCAGGGCCACTGGGTGCATTTATTTGGATACGAATCACTCGGCTAGGAACTCTAAGAACTCTCAATTGTTTCATGTTTTCTCACAACAACCTTCACAAGGCTATGAGATATTTCCTCCACAGGAAATTGCACCACAGGATTACAACCTGATTTACTAGTACATAGGCCTCTATCTCAGCATAAAAACACAACCAAGCAATGATTTTCTTCAAGTATACCATGTCTAGTCCTCCTCCCAACCCTCTGCCCTTCTTTGCTACCCCAAAATATGTATGTAAAAACTTCCCCTAATCTGCATACAAATTTCCTCTTATTCCTTGCATGCTTGACTCACACTCTTCTCAAGGACGATTGTACTTAAACCCATTCTCTCCAATAACTTTCAGATGTGACCACTCACACCCACCCTCTTACATGATTTTAAATGATTGGCCTCTCATACACTCAATCAACAAACACAAGGTTATACACATAGATAATAATTTTAGGAACATGGGTTGGATTAATACCCATGAATAATTCCCCTTTGGACCCCTCTCTCTTGTGGAATCATATCCCCTCATCGTTCTTCATATCTCTTGTATCACAGCCAACAATTATTATTTTTATTAATTATTTCAATGTTCATCATATGAAATTCATCCCTCGGCCACATTAAATCAATACGGGCTCTTTTCCCAAATATATCGGCGCACCATCCTAATTCACATTTATATAATTACATTATAATTCATGGGGATTAGAACTAGGTATGTTACAAGTAAGTTCACACTAGAACCAACAGATAAACCCTAACCATAAACACCAATGTTGCAGCAATAGAACAACACCAAGAGAATGTACCTCTACTAATGGAAGTGTACCTTTACCAAGAGAAGCACACAAGAGAGATACCAGAAAGACTAAGAATACTCCATGACAATTGACACACTACTCTGTCCAGACTTGCACCTCCTTCTACTGTAGTTGTAGCTCCTTAGACTTACGCACTATCCGAGTGAGTGAGTGTCAAATAATCCAACACCTGCCTTTATCTATACTAGTATGTCAAGTGACGCTTCCAGGTGGAGTCGACTTCTCTTTCTGGGGCCTTATAATTCTTTATTATTATTCTCCTTGGGCTGACTTCTCTTCTAGGTTTTTCACACATCTGTTTAATGGTTCTCTTACTCTCAGAATATTCTATTCTAAGTACAAAGGTTACAATTGGAGGTTAATACCTACTGCAACTACCAAAATGTCAACATTGGCTACATGTCCAACACATCCAAATTCCTAAAAATGCTTGACAATCCTAAATGCACCAAGCACAAATGCAGAAGAAATAACTGACTTCACTAAAAAACTGTCAATAATTTTGCTGACATAAAAAAGTGTTGAAAGACATCCAAACCATGTGTCCATAAAATCCTATGTCCATAAAACATTTGTGGGTAGTAAACCAGGTGAGTCACTGGTACTATTGTAAATCCAAACTAACAATAAAATGTCAAGTTGTCATCAAGGTGTAGAATTGTCAAACCATCATCAATGTCACAAGGTGACTAAAATCCAACAAATTCCAAAATGTGGCAAGTCATCCATCCATCCAATATCCATCAAAATCCTGAATCCATCATAAATGCCAAATGTTGAATTGTCTCTGAAAATTCCTCTGAAGGTCAAAGTGACCAATCCAAATCCAAATCATCAAATCTATCATAAAATATAGAATATAATCATCCATCATCAAATATAGAATATAATCATCCTAAATGAACGCATTCACAACCCTGAATCCATCGTCGATCTACAAAATCAATCCCAGAAATGATCGATGTCAAAACCATCGATTCTATATCATGTATCCTGAATATATCATCATCCTCAAAGAACATCATCCTGAATGAACTGAAAACCATCAAGGTAGACTTCCAAACTTTATTTTTTACATATCGTCACTATGTCCCCCCCCCTGTCAACTAAAAAGTGAGAAGTCTATACCATCAAACATACCCCCCTTGAAAGTAAAAAGGGTAATCAAAATGACTTTAAGCAGACTCTATCTTCAACTTAAAAGACAAAACTCAAGTGGGTCGTGATCTTTCCATAAAATCATCAAATCCAAAACACTTATAACCATCCAATGTGGAAATTGTTCCTTGTAAACATGGATGTACCTGTGTATGCACCCGTCGATAAGACCGCTCCAGTAAATTGGCCTCCAAACTCCAATGCCAATTCCCTAACCATTCAAAATGAATATGTTTTCGCTGAATTTTCTTTCTCCTTTGACACCTTACTGAGAGGTGATTGGTCTTCCCAAAAAAACTGTGTGGGTGAAGATCAAAATAGTTTGACTCATCATGGCCAAACCGATGATAGTGTTTACATTATGTGGGTTCTTTATCCAATTGATCATCATGATCATACAAATCTGCAATACTTGTAGAAACATCATCATCCTCAACAACTACCTAAGCATCCTAATCATCCTTAACTGCATCGTAGGTGGTAAAAATATGTCTTTCCTCTTTATTTGAGTTGATAACCTCCCATAAGTTCCATCTGTATCTTCATGTGCATATCCCACTAGGAGGAAATCAACTTCAAAAATGTCAGAAATAGTCATTGTTGTTAAAAGGGATGCAAATGAAAAAACAACCATTTTGTTATCACTCAGACATTTATCCATTTGGAACATAGATGATTTTAGGGGCTAAATTTAGCAAACAGGCTAATTTTCCATGTTTTTTCCCAAAAGAAGATTCGTCAATTTATATTTGTTGTAAACACAATTCTCCCAAATTCCATAAAATAAAATTATTTTACCTTAAAAATTGCCAAAATTTTATATAAACTACATAAAATCCTTAGAAATTTGAATATTTTTACAAATCTATCACCAAACATTTTACATTTTGCATATTAAGGACTAGTAAGATTAGGCCAGGTTTCTACATTTTAATATAAATTTCCATCCTTAAAATTATCCCTGATTTGCAATAACAAAATTGGTGGTAATTTTATTTTTAAGCATCATGTACTATCCTTACTTACCTCAAAAGTTTTCATATCATCTTGGTTATAAACCAAGCATTTCTCATAATATTTAGTTTACAATATATCATCATGCAAGAGGTGGCTTGATGTTCCCTTCTTATACAACAAATCTCCATATCAATCCACCATTAGATCTTTTAGCTCCTTGTGGAATTTGTATAATGAAATCATAGTGAAGTTTGCACTCATCTCTAGAGGAAAGAATAAAGTAGGTAAATTCCCCAACCTTGTGTCCATGTGTAAGTATGACAGTCAAAGAAATTTGGAGATTCATGATGTAATAGCCTCTTTCTTTTTAACTATCCCGGGTATAGAATTCTTTGTCTTTTTCATCTTGTCATGTACAATGCTCAAGTAATGCAAATATGCTTCTTTGAATTCAATTTGTGGGCACATTACACAATATGACTACCTGTATATAGATATTATGGGATGTTTGAATTTCCCATAGTTGTTCTACTTCAACTAGATCATTGGTGGCTCTAACTATGTTGATGATTGAGACACAATGATTACACCTTGAAAATAAGTTTTTCTTTTTTATCACAACTACAGGAAATCGATTTTTCATTACTACACTGAATGGGATTTCAACACTAAAGGGAGACTCAATCTGCCATGTCTTAATTAACCATTTTGATTAGTTTATATTGGGTCATATTTTAAGGCAATAATACCATAGTCACCCCAGTTCCATCTTGATGTATTGGATGTGTTACATGTGGAGGCTTATCTAAATTTTGGTCCACAATATTAATAACATTAGCCACTATTCTAGTATTATTTGATATGATTTGTTTTAATCCACCATTATTATTCATTTCCTTGAAGTCGCCATTTTTAAACCTATCCTTATAGCGGTAGAAAGTGCTTCATTTTATGCCATAATCATGTTACTATGCATTTTCATAGACATCAAAGGTGTCAAACTTCATTGCAAGAAAATGTCTCTTATTTTTCTCTCCTTCTCTAGAAATAGTGGCATTTGATGCCAAAGAATTTAGTCACAAATTCTCTTCTTTAGTTTTCATTCATGAGAGACACATTATTATTACCTTGAATCATCGACCTCATGGGTATTTTATAAATACTATAATTTTACAACAAGTAGTGTGCATGCATTTAATGAAACATTCATAATTTAAAGTTTCAACATAGTTTGTACTCGACTCATAGTTAGGTGATGCACTTGACCTTCAAAATTTGAGTTGGTTGTATGGCCTTTTGTTCATTATTTTTACATCAAAGTAATCCACAATAACCATAGGTGGATGCTCCAATTGTAAAGGGTGTGTGTCACAAACCTATAGTTTGCTCAAATTTTTCTTTGCAAACTTGAGTTTCTCCTAAGTCTATTTCAACAATGAAGGTTGTGCAACACTTCTTTGCATCAAATATAGGGGCTTGGATATCATGTGCCTACTACAAACAGACTATGACTCTTATATTAAGCTCTATCAATACATTTTCCTTAAAATAAAATCTACTAAATGCAACTAAGTCCTACTCAACCAAGTTTATTCAACAGTAGGCACACACCTAACTATGGATTTTAAAACATCTTGGTAATAGTTTAACACTTAGACATTATTTCAATACTTATCCAACACAAATCAAAACAAGGAAAAATAACATCCAACACATAAAGAGTCCACAATAGACATGTATAGGTGCATGTATAGGTGCCACCCAATGTGTATGTCTTAACTTTACCATATGAACAATGTGAAAAATATACAACAAGGGAGTAGCAACCTCTTTCCTGCAACTCTATTACAAATGTACAATGCATCTAAGCTAGAAACATTTCCCTCTGCCTACTATCTTATATAAATTCACAATCCAACCCCTAAAGAAATCATAGGCCTACCTCTTGCAGGTCATGTCTTCTTCTTCTTCTCACTTAGCTAGTGAAATTCTACCTATTGTGCCAACCCTGAACTTAGCAAAAAACACAGATCTCCTTTACACTCCTTGTGAATGATAATGAATTATTGATTGATACCTTACACCTTTCAGGTGTCCAATATTTATAAAAGACTTATATTCCGCTTGCAAGACCCTCCTAGTCTAGTGGACCCAAGTACCCACCTAGCCAACATCAAATATGCTTGATGGTGCCTCTACCCCCTTCATGAATTGTTTGTCGACCATCCAATGTCCAATTTTTTTGTTCCCAAGGTGTTATGCAACAAATTGTTCCCATTTTTCCCAACTACACCCTATGTGCCCAATTGCACCTAGTGCACCTATCTATGCCCATTGCACCCAAGTGTGTTCATGTGCATCCAATGGATGTGTGTGAGATTAATGTGTGCCCATTGGATATGAATCCCATGATGGTGATATGTATATGCTTGTGCCCGAAGGAACTTCTACCATCCATCATAACCCCCAAGTGTGACATATCAACTCCTTAGGTTTTCATTTATCCCATGCACCCAAATATATAAAATCCAGTCAAGATCTCTATGATTATATTTTCTATCATGCATCATACTTGAAGATTGGATGAGGTAATTTTCCATAACCCCCACTTCCCCTTCCCTAGACATGTTCCCTACCAAGCTTCTCTCGATGCGTCCAACTAGTGTGAGATGCCAAGGTATACAATGCATGCAGTCTGAGAAAGGATGCTCAACATATTCATGGTGTGTCTTGTCATTGTGCAAAGGCCCCCAAAATTGACTCTTCTAGCCATCAAGATTTTGTTATGCCCATCCTTGTTGGTCAATGACTACTAAGGTGATCGTGCGATGAAGGATCCTGAAGCCATTCAAAGGGCCTTACATGTCCCCTCACTAAAATTCATTTTCACCCCCAACAACATCCTCAAAAACATGTGTCCCTCCAAGTATGCTTCCCAAATCCATGCATCCATTTGTAATTGACTTCTTCAACTGCTCTGTACTATCAATGCTAGAATTGTTATGCAATTGCCCATTTTCTAATTCTTCTTATGAAAAAAGTACCTTTGCCCAACTTATGCCAATAATGCAATATTGGATGTCTTTGTTGATGTTGTTGCCTCTTCTTGTGATTGCAATACAATTCCAACATTGTTGTAATTGCCTACTTCTACTACAATCCAACCTTCATCAAGAAAATAAAAACAAATTTCCAAGTGTTTCACCACCGAAACCTACTATTGCATTAGTACTCTTGATCCATACTGCCATGCTTTTGTACATTGAACTTTCCATTCCTTGAACTAATCAGATGTCTAATCTGACTATCATGCCCAAGCCATAAGAATGCACTTATGCATACCCAGGATGATGACTTCCTTACACACTTCAAAATTTATATACAACTCTATTAGATCGATGCAAGGTCACCACCTTCGGCTCTAAACTGTCAAGTCACCTCCTGCAACCCAACAATCGAACTTCTTCAATGAACTTGGCACCTTTTATTGGTGCACTTAGGATCCACTACCAACTCCTAGACAATGGATCACGCTTATCTCTATAGTCAAGAAGAGGGTGGTAGATGTCCATCATAGCCTCCTCCCTCAAATACTCCAACAACCTGTCCAAAGTCCCCTAAGTTAGATGAGCCAACCAAGCAACTTCCATATCTCTTTCTTAAGAAAGGCATGTTTGCACCAGTACTTCCATCACCTTTAACCAATGATCCAATGTTCTTTGAGTCATCTTGGTAGTCATCCAACCACCCAGGGATCACTCTACCTCATCCAAGGTCCCCAAATATTGAGGTGGGTTAGCATTTTCCTTTTCAACTTGGTCTTCTTTCCTATTTGAACCATCTAGGTTGAATTCACATGTTTCTTTGTTGAATCCTTCACTGTCTTCATCCATCCACTTAGAACTAGAATGCCTTATTCCTCCAAGAAATCCTTTAGTGCTTTGGCACTATCATTGTTGGCATTTAATTGAGACTAGAGTTCTTGTAGGTTACCAAAAAAATCTCCCATTGTAGTCTAGGTGCACTAGCATTTTCAATTTTCCCAGTGCACCCAAGTACGTTCATGTGCATCCAATGGATGTGTGTGAGATTAATGTGTGCCCAGTGGATGTGAATCCCATGATTGTGCTCGAAGGAACTTCTACCATCCATCATAACCCCCAAGTGTGACATCTCAACTCCTTAGGTTTGCATGTAGCCCAAGCATCCAAGTATATAAAATCCAGTCAATATCTCTATGATAATATTGTCTATCATGCATCATACTTGAAGATTGGATGAGGTCATTTTCCATAACCCCCACTTCCCCTTCCCTAGAAAAGTTTCCTACCAAGATTCTCTCGATGCAACTAGTGCGAGCTTCCATGGTCTGCAATGAACATGGTCTGAGCAAGGATGCTTGACATATTCATGGTGTGCCTTGTCATTATGAAAGGACCCCTAAAACCGACTCTTCTAGCCACCAATATTTTCTTATGTCCATCCTTGTTGGTCAATGACCACTAAGGTGATCATGCGATGAAGGTTCCTAAAGCCATTCAAAGGGCCTTACATTTCCCCTCACTAAAATCCATTGTCACCCCCAACACCATCCTCAAAAACATGTGTCCCTCCAAGTATGTTTCGCAAAGACATTCATCCATTTGTAATTGACTTCTTCAACTGCTTCACACTATCAATGATAAAATTGTTATGCAATTTCCCATTTTCTAATTTTTCTTTTGAACAAAGTGTCTTTGTCCAACTTTTGCCAATAATGCAATATTGGATGTCTTTGTTGATGTTGTTGCCTTCTGTTGTGACTGCAATATAAGTCCAACATTGTTGCAATTGCCTACTTCTACTACAATCCATCCTTCATCAAGAAGATGAAGGTTAATATAATTCCAACATTGTTGCAATTTCCTACTTAGGGTGGTAGATGTATATCATAGCCTCTTCCCTCAAATACTCCAACAACCTGTCCAAAGTCCCCTAAGTTAGATGAGTCAACCAAGAGACTTCCATATCTCTTTCTTAAGAGAGGCATGTTTGCATCATTACTTCCATCATCTTCAACCAATGATATAATGATCTCTGGGTCATCTTGGTAGCCATCCTCACACCACCCAGGGATCACTC
>ML822922.1:7782-26259 GCA_009831015.1 Picea engelmannii
CATAGGGAAAACCCTTGTTTGTAGGAACCTTGAAAACCCTAACCCTTGGGAACATAACATAAAATAAAAGGAACAAAAGGGGTATCTCATAGTGCAACCATGCCTCCTGCATCTTGGTTGCAAAATTCCTAGACAATTTTCCATGTTAACAATTTGGGCATTTTGTCATTGTAGTATTCTTTAATTCGGAGTATAAATCTGTAGGGATTAAAAAATAGAGTATACTAGTCCTACCAACACTCTTATTTTGGGTGTATCCCATAGGTTTCCTCTCTTTATCCTGATCACAGTGGTACCCATCAATTATAATCCTAATTTTGTTTTTGACCCACCAACCCCTCCCGACACCTTTATTTTGAAGCTATCCCATTGAATTCTTGTCTTTTCACCGATCCTCCTCATACCCTTCACTAGTAACCCATTTTTTGTGTGGACCCACTAGCCCTAGTCACTCCCCAACAACCCACACTAAAAAAAAAAGACTTTGATAGGTACATCACTTCCTTGGACAAAGACACTAAGAAAACCAAGGAATATATATATGACCTTAATTCCAATGTTCCTTACAACAATTATGGGCTCCACCAACTTGACACCATCAATACCTGGCTCACCAATATAGAAGAACGTCTAGCAACAATGAAAAAATTTACAACAATGTTTACCCAATCCCGAGATCGTCTCTCTTCTGCACCACCTTATAACTCAAAAGGAACTGAATCCTTCAATTCCATTCCCTTTCATTCCAACCACTTTCAACATGAACTGCATCTTCCTAGATTCATGGTGAACAAATTTGATGGATCTGATCCCATGGGATGGGTTACTCAAATGGAACATCATTTCTCTTTTCTTGGAATCACTGATGAACTGGAAAAACTTCATTAGAGTTTCCTCTATATGGATCCTGGACACTGGAAATC
Source organism: Picea engelmannii (assembly GCA_009831015.1). Taxonomy (NCBI): domain Eukaryota; kingdom Viridiplantae; phylum Streptophyta; class Pinopsida; order Pinales; family Pinaceae; genus Picea; species Picea engelmannii. The sequence continues at coordinate 8,706 of ML822922.1, forward strand.
GTGGAGATGGTGTAAAAATTCACACGAAGGGTATGTTTCTTGGACATAGTTTGTGGTCAAACTTTATGACCTCTTTGAGACACCGATAAACACCACTTGGGTCATTTGACCATGTTGAAACAATCTAGTACAGTGGAAGTCATCGTTTCCACCTTTGAGCACTTGTATTTCAAAACATAGGGCATGTTAGATTCCTTCCTCATGGAATGCTTTATCAATGGCCTCAAGGATGAAATATGAGCCTAGGTCCTAATGACTCACCCCCCAACTTGGTTTTAAGCTACTAAATGCACCAAGTAAGCACAAGAGGTCATCGATTCCCAAAATATAAAACCATCTTTTATTCCTCACCCTAGCCCCCCAATCCTACCCCTCATGCCACTCCTCTCAAGATACAAAAATTGACTAGGGATGAAATGGATGAATGTTAAATCAAGGGCCTTTTCTATAATTGTGAAGATAAAAAATTTCTAGGGCATACTTGTAAAGAGAAAAATATTTTTATGGCCATTTATAAGGATGTTTCTGACGAGGAGGTTGATGTTTCCCTTGTTGAAGAAAGAACCATAGAAGATAATCCTATTCCACCCTATAATCCTCTAGAATTTGAACTGATGATTCCACTGAACTCCCTCACTAACTTCTCTACTCCCCAAACCCTCAAGTTAATCAGACACATTAAAAATATGAAAGTGGTCATCCTAGTTGACAATGGAAGAACCCATAATTTTATTCATTGCCACATCACCCAGGAAATTAATTTCTATATCTGTGTAGTCAATAATTTTCATATCATGATCACCAATGGAGGTTCCATTAAATGTGGGGGGTGTTGTGAAAATGTGTGCCTACAAATTGGTCAGTACCACCTGAAATATCATATGTTTTCTTTTGACATGGGTAGTTGTGACATTTTTCTTGGTTTTAAATGGTTACACACTCTTGATCCTATCACCATGGATTTTAAGGACTTAACCATGCAATTCCAATAGGAAAGCGAACAATATAAGTTACATGACATCACAACAGGATCCCTTGAGATCATCAGTTCCCACTGCATGGAAAAGATACTAAAAAAAATTCATTTTGGAATCATTTCCCAACTCCATTCCATTCAAGAAATTGAGAGACCCTCTATGTATCCCGACCTCCAAGAAATACTCTCCCAACACCAAGCTATTTTTAACACTCCCTGTGGACTTCCCCCTTCCAGCGACATCCATGATTATTCCATTCCTCTAGTGCCAGGAATTATTCCTCCCAATGTTTTCAATTATCATCTGTGGGGATATTTATATGCATAAATTCCATACATAAAATCATCAACCCAGGGGGCTCGTAGTGTTATAACCCTAAATTTCTCTACACATGTATACCTAGAATCTGGCCCTCTTACTTGCTTTTTCTCCAAGCCATCACTTAGCTGCTCTTCTTAAAAATACTATTTTTGAAGATGTACATGCCCTGCACCATTACTTCCCATGTATGTATGCCCACTGCACCACTATATCCCCCGTGCGTACGCTAGTTGCGCCACTACAACCCGTGTATACTCGCTATTGAAAAAAAGTTGAAAGGAATTCATTGAGATTACATGCTATTGGGTAGTTTCCCAACTGATCCACTGCCTATTACCCATAAACCAACCGAATAACCATCCTTTTGTCATATAAAAAGGAGGTGTTGGGGTCTCATTCCTAATCTAAGCATAAGAACAGTGAAACTCTGCCAGTTTCACATCCCCTCCTTTCCCCAAGAAATTCCAGCCACCTTGTGAGATTTGCCTTAGAATTTCCCATTTTTCCATTTTTCCTCCATCATAAGCCCATTCCATTTCCCTAGAATACGTTTTAGAGGAGAAAGATACGCGAAGGCGTAGTTGGGGCTTGGTGAAGAGGATCACGAACCAGGTTCATGGAGCAGTCCCCGACCTTGTTGTAAGTGAACATTGTGATATCAATAAAAGAAATACTTTTTCTGTCCCGAAATATGATGTGTCAATTGTTCGTAATTGATTTATGTTTTATTATAACATCTAACCCATGATTTATATATGATATGAATGTTTGTAGTTTCCTATTTATGTATTTGTGAATGCAGGTCACCCTTGGGAGGAGGCTTTTAGTCAACAGAGTTATCAAGCATGAGAGGATTGACACCGGACGCAGAGTAAAAGGTACAATTACCTGATCCTTCTAACTTTTTCTTTCATGTATGAGTCTGGGATATGTTTGGGGTAGTTAGAAAAGCAGGAGACTTTAACAAAGTTGTGATTTGCCTACATTTTGAACCCTAGTGTAGTTCATAGGGGGGTTTTTCCACTAGCAGAACTAGCGACCATACTGGGGAAGCCTCTTGGGTTTTAGGGGATTTTTTGGGTGTTTGGTTCGATTTATTACCTTTTGATTTTATGTGAGTCTCCTAAGTCTTTAAGGGATTCTGGTCACATGTTGGTTCCATACCATTTCTCCCTGCCCTACCAGTCTTCCTGTTTGTTTTCTTTTTTTGATAAGTTATAGAGTTGTACGCACCCTACTATGGGTCTACACGTGTACATACGCGCCCTGCTTTATAGACATCCCACATACATACATAGGTTGATTAAGAATCAATAGCGTACCTGTGTCAATAATTTATTTTTTTAGAAGAGGCATTCAACCTCTTCCCTGATTGAAGTTTCACTTCTAAAGGTTGCTTGATAGAGTCCAGTGCCTCTGTTTTTACAGTCATAGCCTGGGTTTGATGTCAGTTTCCTTATCTTTTCAAAGATTTCTTGTGTTTACTTCGAAAGGGTTTTAGGATAATCTTTGAGTTTTTTGATCATCTTGTTTAGTGTCTTTAATGACTCCCTGCGATCCGTAGTGGGACAAAGGTCAGTCTCAGCCTTGTCTTGTTTTTCTCTTCTTTCCCATTCATTTTCTTTAAATAAAATGAAAAAGATTTATTTTGAGTTTTCTTGTTTGAAGCATTTCAAAAAAAAAAAAAAAACGATTTGTTTTTTCTTAGTTTGGTTAAGTAGTTGAGTTAGTTTTTTTTCTTGTTAGGAAAAAGAGTTATTTTCTTAAGTTCTTTACTGATTTCTTAGAACATTAAGTAGCTCGTAGTCAAGCAAAATTTCATTTTAGGTTTTCCTTTAAAAGATCTTAGAAAAAGGTAGTTATGAAAAGTTGGTTAAAGAGTTAGTTGAAAATCTTTATTGTTAAATAGAAGTAATTTTTCTTTCAGTTTCGATTATTTCTCCTTCTTCGTCTCCCAAAGACACCACTAGTTTCATTTCCATTTCCTTGACTTAAAAAAATCCATTTAAAATTAACGCTAATTTAAAATCAACTAGATTTATGTTTGTAGGGTCAATCAACTAGTCTAGGCTAGAGCCTTGAATTAGGTTGGAGAGGAAACTCTTCAAGTCTTATAAACAAACATTGGAGTCAGAGCTAGGGAGTGTAAAAATTACAATAAACATGAAATTTATCTGGGATGCCCCTCTAACATAGGGAATAAACACAAGGTCACGTGCGGAAAGGTAGCAGAGATAACCCCTCCAAAGTTGGACCAAGCATAGTGGGGAACACATATAGAGGACTTGTTGTGGGATACACTCGGTTGCATTTTCCTACATAGCTTCATGGATGTCAAATTCGTTCGAGGTCCTCACTTGTCTTCCAGAACACTTGCTTTCGATACCCTAGATAGGTTTCAGGTTCGATACCCTGCTCATTGCGGTCCACCTGGCTGTCGATTGTACCCACTTGGTCACTGTTCGCGAGCTGGAACCTTAGTTTCCTTTATGCTAGAGACTTACACAGGTGACTACAGGGGTATACCATGGTACTTAGGAAAGACAGCAGGCCACGCTTTCCATAGTATACCTGGAGGGTGCTTCCGTGTTTGAGTTTCACTTGCACCAGTAAGTTTCTCTAGCGTTGGTTGGTGTAATTGTTCTTCCGACTAGATAGTGGCTTGCTTGGTTTATTGCATAGGAATTTTTCTAGTGTGTGTCTTTTTTCAAACATTAGTAAAAGCATTACTGTGTCGTTGATATTTTCAAAAATTCGAAGATCATGAGCTCCGCTAGTTGTGAAGGCTTCAGGGCCTGCCACCAATTACATTAGATCCACCACCACCACCATTACGGTGAAGACTTGACTAGCAAGGGTCATTTGAGTCGATCAGGCCGCAAAAAACTATGCCTAAGCTAGCTCTGAGAGGAGAACACTCGAATCCAAAGGAACCAACCATTTCTAACCTTGGAGTGGAATTTTTCAGTCCATTTAACCCTTCGATCACTGACCTATCTACACCACTTTTGATACAATTTTTCCCTCCAAGGGTAACACATAACGAGCATCATATAGTCTTGCAAGAAAATGTTGCTACTTCGTCAAGGAGTCCTCACACTCCCTCAATGGCTTCCACCATTGGGGTCATTCCGCCTCCTAACCCACCTTCGTCGGTCCAGACCAAAATGGTCTCAAACACCTCTACTTCGGGAAATGGTCTGATTCTATTTATGGTGGCGATCACTACTCCATTCAAACAGAGTGCGACGGGCCCTCCGTTTTCATACGAGATGCTCGACTTTGATACAAACTCTGTCCTCACCTACTCCACCCTATAGACCATGGGTATAGGGGAAGGGAGATCAAATGATCCTTTTCAAGGGTCCATGGGGAGCACCTCAGCCCCCTATAATTCTATCCCTTACAGAAGGGGTCATATACATCCTTCATCCCCCTCACTCGACAGTGCTCCTCAGCAACCCGTCGGGCCAAACATGAACTACAACTTGTTTGGAGCAGGTAGTATAGGACCTTATTATTACTCCACTCCGGTGGGTTCAATGTCATTCTCTTTGTTTGGTGTGTTTGGTAATAATTCTTTCTCGTCAGTTTCCATCTCGGTCGGGGGCAACCCTAGTTTTGGACAACAGAATCCTATGCAGGGTATTATTCCTACATAGGGGGAAAACACAAGAGTCTTGTCCTCACAAGGAATCTGGAATTCATGGAAGGGATTATTCCCCTCGTTAGGGATGTCGATTGAGGGAAACCCCTTCCATAGCCAATGGAAACCTGGGCAAGGCTCAATAACTATGCTCATTGGATCGACAGGGGGAAACCCTTTCCAGAATCTTTGGAACACAATGTCGGGAGAAATCCCCGCCCATCCCTCAACGTCTAATTACGAGAATCAACCAATGATGTCCCAACAAAAATAGTATTCGTATGCTAGCCAAGGCCATGGTATTTACCAGAACCCTGGTCAGCAGCCCAAATGTTCCTGGCAGCCTGGTGCCAGTCAAACTCCAGGCTCCTTTCTTCCTGTACATAGTCAACAACCCAAACTACGTTTTCTGGAGACGTTACATTTTTCATACTTGTCAAGGTTTTTAAACAACCCAATTTGTCATGATCCACGTTGGCCTCCCATACCGACTAAGTTTCCCTCAGACATTTCAAAGTTTGAAGGTAAGCCTAGCAAAGATCTGGGTGATCACGTGATGTCTTTCCACCTATGGTGCTCATCAAACTCACTACAAGATCACTTTGTACAATTGTTCCTGTTTCAACACACTCTTATCAAGGGTGCCTTGAAATGGTACATTGAGCTCGACCGCTCAAGATACTCTTACTTTAGCGATTTGGTGATGGTTTTTCTGAACCATTTCCAACTACCTGTGAGATACGATTCTGACACTGAACTATTGACCAACTTTGAGAAGAAAAAGGCCAATCATATCTCATATCACATCCAAAAATGGCAGCGTCATAAGAGTTTGATAAAAGCACAAGTCCCATAGGTTTTCTTACTGGAGTGGTTACTTAAGTCTTTAGTACCTCAGTTATCCAAGGACGTTTCAACATCGGGAGTGTTTTCAAAGGAGGAGGCGATAATGAGAGCACAACAACCTGAACTGATATACTCTCAATCTCATTTTCTCTATGAGAGTTTTCCATATGCACCACGGTCCATCCTTGACAAGGCCATACACAAGTCTGGACCACATGTCATTGGTATAGTTGGTTCAACGCAATCAAAGCTCCCTAATCAGATGTCAAATCAATTGCAACAATTGTCGATACAAAAGACGACGTCCAACTAGACCTCCGGTTTGGATGATCCCCCTACCCAAACATCAGAAGTACACAGTGTGCAGTCGACAAACCTGAAGGCCAACCAACAACCTGATGGAAAGAAAAAACAATGAAGCAAGAAGGGTAATGGGGATAAGAAACCCACCAACAATGTTGGTGGGGGAAACATAGATAAGAGAAATTCAAAGTATCCATGTAACCTTTTCATGGAAGACCACCTGACTCACCTATGCCCTCAACTTATGGAGGCCCAAAATTTATTGGCATAGCAACATCCTGTTGTATTAAAGAACTCGTTTCCTCATGGGAAACATTTGACTCAAGACTCTTTGAGTGTGGATGGGGGCAGACAGGGACCCCCTCCGTCTTCTAATAATTCCTTGGTCGCAAACATTTACATGATGAAAGGTGATTCTTACATAGCGACTAGGGTTCACAATTACAGAATGCCAGAATCTGCAAAATGGGTAAAGAAGTCATAAACCCATCTGTTCCTCTCCATATTGAGAAGACGATGGGAGAAAAAATGACACACATCCCGAAAGGGGCATTCAAGAAAGCTTCTCACAATCCAAACGCGAGGGCCACCCATTACTACTATGTGGTGGAGGATTTGTCACAAACCCCTTGCACAATGTTCACTTTGGAGGTCCTACAGAGCTTCCCTTCGTAGAGAAAGGCTCTATTACCTGCCTCGTGTTCTACAAAGACTTATAATCCGAGAATGATCATTATCGATACGACCAACTTAAAACCTCATCTCCCTTAACATGTCATGTTTCAGATAGCAGTGGCTTACCCCAAAATATATTTTACCCAGAACATTTTCCATACGGTGATTGATTAAGGCGCCTTGACATGCGCGATGTCATTGGCGTGATGTCATTGGCGTGATAGAAAGTCATTGGCCAACCCGTTTTGTCTCTGCCACCTACTCTGCTTACTACTTTTGACAGTTGTTCTTTTAGACCACATGGAAGCATCCCATCTTTCCCCATGCAATTAGGAGGGAATACTGTGTGTGTCGAAGTTGAAGTGGTCGATGCGCCTGTCAACTACAAAATTTTGTTAGGAAGGAGTTGTACCTATGATATGCATGTAGTGGTTGCCATATTTTTCTAGGTCTTTCTTTTTCCACACGAGGGTCAGATTGTATCCATTGATCAGTTGTCTTTCTCCCATCACAAGCCTTCATTGGGGGCATGCACGGTCCCTATGATTGATAACCCTCATCCTAACATCATCAATGTAGGGGTTGTTTTGTGCCCACATTTGATGGGTTCCTTCAATTACCCACCTCCTTCTAGTGATGTCAAGCTCATATCGGTTGTCCCCGACCATCATAGGGATAAAATATTTCAAGTGTCGTCATTCTGAATGACTTACTTTCACAATCTGTGGACTATTCCTTCCCCATCGGCCATGATGGATGGGACAAGGCATATTGTTATGGCCATGCCCTTTTCCATGATAGAAGTTGCGTACAATATTGTCCAACAAGCTTCATTCGACCATGATCCGACTTCCACACAGAAGTTAGATCCAGTTCTCAAGACTATCTGGGCTCAAGGTTCCCTCACCACTACTAATTATTTAGACTTGGTATTTCCCTCTAATGAGGTGATTATATAAGCATTGACTGGTCCGAACAAACCCTGGGACGATATCCATCACAGATCTTGTTTTCTCCCAGAGTTAATAAGAATAGAGGGAGGTGAATTCGTGTTGACTATGAATGGAGATAGGTGTTGTCCTATTAATCCTCTAGCTGCGCACATAGTATATGCCAAGGGTAATATGGAGACTATCACTAAAATGATACCTATTGACATCTCCAGAACCCAAAGTGTCGTGGAGAATATTTTCGTCAGAGTGGACTACTCCCCCGAAGAGATTCAAATCTATACATATTTATTTAAGGAATTCTTCAACGTTTTTTCCTAGTCTTACGAGGAAATGCCAGGAATTGATCCAAGAATCATCGAACATGAGATAACGAATTACCCTGATGCCAAGCCGGTCTGAAAGAAGCTTCGTCTGGTGAATCCTCAGAAAGAGAAAGCTATTAAGGTTGAAGTGGAGAAATTTCTTAAAGTTGGTTTCATCTACCCCGTACAGTTGACAAAATGGGTGTCAAATCCCATTCTGGTTAGCAAAAAACAGGGTACCATTCGAGTGTTCATGGACTTCCTTGACTTGAACAAGGCCTATCCAAAGGATAATTTCCCCACCCCATTCATTGATAAGATTGTCGATGAATGCACAGGTTGTGAGCTATTTTCATTCATGGATGGTTTCTTAGGATATAACCAGATTCAGATCAAACCCGAGGACCAACATAAAACATCTTTTATCTGTCCATGGGGCACATTTTCTTATCGTAATATGTCTTTTGGCCTAAAGAATACTGGAGCCACATTTCAGCAAGCCATGTATTTTTCTTTCCATGATCTCAAACATATATTCGAGGCTTATCTCGATGGTTTAGCATCACGGTCTCGTAAGAGATTTGATCATCCCACGCACCTCTGACTAATATTTGAGTGATGTCGCTACTATCAGATTCTCTTGAATCCTAACAAATGCAGTTTTTGCATGACGTCGGGTCGTGTTTTAGGTTTCATAGTTTCAACAACAGGGATCAAGGTCGATCCTCTAAAGGTTGAGGCGATAGTTCAATTGCCTCCCTCATGCACAGTCCCTCATCTTCAAATCTTACAGGGAAAAGAGAAATTTCTTCAGTGTTTTATCGCAAACTATGTTGAGATCACTAAAGGGTTCATGAATTTACTAAAAAAGGGAGTCCTTTTATATTAGGATGAATCCACTCAATTCTGTTTTGAAGCATTGAAAAGAACCCTCATGTCTGCCTCTCTACTCCGGCCTCCCAATTATAATAAAGATTTCTTATTGTACTTGGTTGCTGCAGAGTTGACCATCGATATGGTATTGGTTCAAGAGGATGATCTACTTGAGGAACATGTGATTTATTACTTGAGCCAAGGCCTAGTTGGGCAAGAACTCAACTACTTCCATGTTGAGAAAATCGCATTGGAAACAGTTCATGTTGTCCAGCGGTTCTGTCATTATATCCTACTTCACAAGACCACCATCATTTCCATTGTGAATCCATTTCAATATGTTTTGACACGATGCGTCATCGATGAAAATATCCGTAGATGGATTGTAATCATTCAGGAATTTGACTTGGATTTTGTTTCCATGAAATCCAAAAAGTCACTGGTATTTGTGGAACTCATTTCAGAGCTTCCGGTCGAATCAAGTGATGTCACGCCCAAAGAATCACCTATTAAAGGAGATTTCTTTCTGTTCACATATTCAGACCCCTAGTATGGAGATATGCTAGTATATCTCTAGACATTGAAGTTCCCCACCTATTCTTCTTGCGATGAGTGTCAACGTATATGCCATTAGGCACGAAACTATCTCATACTTGATGGCACTTTGTATTGTCGAGGTGTAGATTGCATCCTTCGTCGGTGCCTCTTTCATGAAGAAGAATAACTCGTTCTCAATGACTACCACACTGGAGCATGTGGCGTTCATTTGTCTAGGTTGGAAACAACCCAAACGATTCTATGATTTGGTTACTTTTGGCCTATGTTAATCAAGGATTGTGTCGAGTTGGTCAAAAAGTGTCATCCGTGTCAGATCTTCTCTTGGAAGATGAGGGAACATCCTACTCCCATGTTTCCTGTCATTGTTGTCAGTCCCTTCACCAAGTGGGGGATTGATTATACTACATGCCACCCAGCTTTAGCCAGGGGGCATCGTTATATCATCGTAGTGGTAGACTACTTCACAAAGTGGGTCGAGGCTATGCTGACATTTAAGAATGATGGAAAAACAACAAATCTCTTCATTTTTAACCAGATCGTAGCAAGGTTCGACATCTCGAAGGATATTGTCACTGACCATGGTAGTCACTTTTAGAACAAAATGATGTCTGAGTTAACATTAAATCTTGGGTTGAGGCAAGAGAATTCATCACCCTACTACCCACAAGTGAATGGTCAGGTGGAGGCTGTGAATAAGTGTCTCAAGACTATTCTACAACGAACGATCGATTCTCCCAAGTCAAATTGGCATTTGATGTTGTACTCGACATTATGGGCCTAGAAAATGTCTGTAAAGAATGCCACTGATTTCTCACATTTTCAACTTGTTTACGGGATGGAGGCAGTCTTGCCAATAGACTTCCAGATCCCATCTCTAAATTTGGCAGTAGAGTTACTTCCAAACACTTCACCTCTTGAGGAACTCTTATTATATATCAAGCAGCTCGATGAGTAATGCTCTGATGTAGCCTTGTGTAATGAGGGTCACAAGCAACTGGTCAAGTGTCAATATGATCGGTCCGTTCCTCCTTGGATTTTCTCCGAAGGTGAGTCGTGACCTTGTCTTGGTCTATGACCAAGATAAGGATCCCCCAGGGGTAGGCAAGTTCAAACCCATGTGGTTCGGACCTTTCATAGTGAAGGAGGTCTTAAACAAGGGCACTTATCTTCTGGTTGAATTTGATGGAAATTCTTTGGCGGAGCCTATAAATGGGCTCTACCTCAAGAAGTATTACTCGTAGGTTGGTCGCCTGGGTGACTTCTTGTACATATGTATAGTTCTTATGCAGTTAGTTTTTTGTCTTTCTGTTTTATGGACGTGTCGTTATTTATGTCATCTTTTTCACTCTAGCAGATGTCAAGTGAATCAGATGTGTTTGTTGGGTTCGTGGACGACGCTAGATGACACACTCAGAGGCTCGCTTCCGCGGCTTGGGTGATTTTCATGCCTCAAGGCTAGTTGCTATCTTCTGGAGGTATCTCTTTAGGTGAGGTGACAAACAATGCCACCGAGTACAATGCAGTGATAGAGTTTCTTTGTGACTCTTTTTCGCATGGTATCTCTCACCTCCGGGTCTACTTATATGATCAACTAGTTGTGTCCCAGTTAAATGGGGTTTACCGTGTTTATGATCCTACTCTACATCGATGATTCCTTAGCATATGTCTCTTATAATGTTGCTTCGATTACATTACGTATATCCATGTTCCTAGAAAATTAAATTAAATGACAGATACTCTAGCTAATCAAGTATTAGATTGGCATATTTCACACACATAAAAAGAAGCACACACATACACATGTACATACATTTGTAAAAATGTGATCCATGAGACATAAAATATGTAAATACACACACACACACACACACACACACACACACACACACACACACACACACACACATATATATCAAAAAGTGTCAGAGTACATCGGTGGGCATGAAAGCCTCAAAAATACATATCTGGTATACATCATGGGGCTTATGCCCTAAAAAATATACAAAAGAGTGCCCTCGGCACATAAGTGGTCCATCCTAGGTAAGCACGAGACCTATTGGCCTTGCTGTAGTAAACAATGATGTTTGCCAAACGACGAAAGAGTTGGACCCATGTGGCACCTCAACTACGTGAGGCTGCATCGATGGTGATAGATCCTCGATATCGTCCATGGGATCTGCACGAGTGAGCGCAATGATGTTTCGTGCCAACCATCTCAAAACTCTCTTAGCCTCTTCGGCTAGAGGTCCCCCTACTGCTGCTGCTGGTACTGCCTCTGGTCAAGGACGTCACTTGGTCCTCGAGAAGTCTACTGGCCGCACTGGTCCCACATCTGTACATAACAGATACATAGTTGTTAGATACTCTGATTCACATAAAAATGATATATATTAAAAATAAACTAAAAATTAAATAACTTTAAGAACAAATGTACCTATCTCTCATCGCTCCTATCTAGGAGGCACGAGCATGTTTGAATCCCTAGAAAAGTTAATCCCAGTGTAGGGGTAGTCCTCTATTGCCGGAATCTATCATGACCACCAGTCAAAAATTTTATCATTGAAGGCCTCTATGGTCCTTCCTCCCCCTTGTTGCAGAAGCAATGCTGCCCACCTACACACTACTAGGAAGGAGGCCACATGCCTCCGTACTATCTCTCATGGACTCATGCTAGGTACCATCTCAAGGAAGAATGAGCACAAAAAGGTACCAAACCCAAAGTTTTTGTTACTCCACCCTAGACACTCTATGAGATGTCTCTTCATGCAGTCAAGCATGGTTGTTCTCCAGTCGAATACTCGTGTGTTTAGGCACTGCATTACACAATACATGTGTTCCCAAGAGGCCTGATGTAAGGCTGGGGATCCAATGATCTACCCAATAAGAAAAATTATCACCTTTAGCGATAGGTTGGTGGTCTTGTGAATCAACACCTGAGACCCTACGTTCTCAGGGTCGGCCTCGCAATGCATTCTGATCAGTTTGACAATGTTGTAAGGCCCTGGGGGGAATGCACGCAAGTTGACTGGTTCCCCTCTCCTTGAGAGGCTAGTCAAGAAGTAAATGTCCTCAGTTGTTGGAGTCAACGACTGCCCCTCGAGAATAAATGCATCTGCATCAGGGTGCCAATAATCCACCAAGTCATTCAACAACTTGGGTTGTGCCCTCATGAATGGACACAAGATGAACTTCCATAACCTACATTGTTTCAATGTGGCAATAGCAGAAAGGTCCTCATTGACCAAGATATCAATATCCTCATGATCCCTCTCTCTTCAGTAGACATACATCCTGTTACATGACAAGTTCAGGGGGGGACTTAGCTCTTGCATATTCATTTTTTCTATGTTGTTGAGGGTGTACGCGGGCTGTCTTGGACATAGTCGTGTATGCACATGGGCAGATTGTTTTCTACCAGTGGGCCTACATGGGTTGTCCTTAGACAACTCGTGCACACATAGGGCTGCCCTTTTTTAGGAGGGCATGTGTTAAAAACCAAATATCAATATAGCATAGAAAAACCTCAGAATAAGTACTCAATGCCTTGAAAAAGAGAGAATTTCAGATAATAAGCCCCTTTGAGGGGGAAACCTCCTTTTACCCCACATAAATGTTCAAGTACAAGATGGTTCCAAATGAAAATGTCTCCTTGGTATATATTAGGAGATTAGGAAGTATAATTACAACTAATGTAATATGCCCCAATTAAGGGGTAATGAGCCAATATTAGGGCTTAACATGCCCCTCTCCTTGAGACAAGTGTTGTCCGCAATGCTTGAGTAACTCTGGATGCTTATGTATAAAAGACTCATCTTCCAAAGTGGAATCTTTAGCCGATAGTTTTCTCCATTTAATGAGATACTCTGAAATGGATGTATTCCTCAACTGGCGAATTCTTATGTGAGTGATGGATTCAATCTCCAATATGATTTTTCCTTCCTCATCAAGTTTTGGAAATATAGTTTGAACTAGGATCTTGACACCTATAACCTTCTTTAAGCATGAAACATGGAAAACTGGGTGTACTCGTGAAGATGCAGGCAACTCCAATTTGTATTCCATAGTACCAATCTTTTGCAACACCTTATAAGGGCCATAGTACTTTGGTGATAATTTATTATCCTTCTTGGCTTGCTTGAGGGACATTTGTTTGTATGGTTGTAGTCTTAGAAACACTTAATCCCCTACTGCAAAACTTCTTTCACTACGATGTTGATCTTCTTGTTGTTTCGCGATTATGTGCCATGGTCAGGTTGTCCTTAAGATTTGGAGAACTTGTTGTTGATGCTCGATGTGATATTCCACTGCTTGAACCTTAGATTTTTCTTTTAGAGAATAAGTGATGGAAGGAGGGTGGTATCCATAGAGTGCCATAAAGTGCTGGCATGTTTTTAGACAAAGGTAGAGTATACGTGTTTGTCATTGATGGCGAAGATCATCTCGATTAGATGGTGAAGATCAGCATGATCAGTAGCGTAGTGATAATGGAAAGATCAAAAGTGTAAGATCAGAAGGAGGAAAACAGTCAAATCACGACAAAGGTTTCTTTTCGTAGTTTCGCATATTGAGAAATCCAAAGGAAAGAGGTTCAAACTCGCGATATGAAAAATCGCGATAACAATCCTGACTGTTGGAGTCATAGGACACATGGCAAGCGATTGGAATTTTGTTGAATTGCACATTGAAGGAGTCAATGGAGCATGGTGTGGGAACTCACGATATGCGAGATCACGAAAAGATCTAGACCATCGAATCATCGAGATCATGGACTGTTGATCAGGCATGACGAAGGCCCGTGAAGTTGTGAAATCGCGATAAGATCTTGATTGTTGATCCAAGAGGGACATGTGGCAAGGGATTAACATTTCGTTGACTAGAAAGTCAAAGGAGCGAAGTCCTCATTTTATTGGTGAGTGGTCATATCTCGTGGTCACATTGTCGAGAGATGGAGAGCAGATCTACAAAAGCCAAGCTCTATTTCAGAGTTCGTGACATGGAGAGTTGAGAGGACTCATCACAGAATACCTGAGATGTGAAAGTGTGAAATGCATTTTCGGAAAAGGATGTGGTCACAGCCAGTGGTTACATCTGCGGAAGATGGAGGAAGAATTTAGTGGTGTTAAGCTCCATCTCGGAGTCTCGGCGATCGTGACTTGGAGTATCGAGATCCTTCATCACAAGAATTGTGATATGCGAGATTATGATGAGATCTGGACCGTCGGATCATCGGAGATATTGACCGTTGATCAAGCTCGATGAAGTTCACAAGTTTGAGAAATACGAAGCGCTTTTTGGCACAGCCTGTGATCACGTGAGGGGAAGAAAATAGTGGTTCTAAGCTCCATCTCGGAGTCTTGGTGATTGCGACTTAGAGTGTCGAGACCCTTCATCACAGGAATGTTGAGATGCGAAATCACAAAATTCAAATTCTATTTAGCGCTCGATCACAGCTAGTGGGCATATGAGATAAACACGAAATCCTGTGGATTTAATCCAACGGTGTTGGTTAATTGGAAACTTGATTGAAGAGTTATTGTTTCACCTCACAGGTAATCAATCAGTTACGATTCAGTTAGCATAACCAAATCATGGTTCTTGGACGGTTGGAATTTTAGTTGTTGATGCGTTGTTCTAGGGTTTGAGGGGTAACTGAAGGGGTTGTAGTGCATAAAATAAACACATAGTGACTGTGCGTGGTTGGTCATTCTGAATGAAAATGAGTTCAACTGTAAGAAATGGAAAATTACAGTATGCATAGTGTGAGATAAAACTCACAGATGAGTAACAGATGAGGAACAGACAAAAACAAGAGAAAAATTGCATAACAACTTGAAGCAGAGTAGAATTGAAAAACAGACAGAGGAAGAGAAGAATTGCAGAACAGACAGAGGAAGAGAAGAATTGTAGAACAGTTAGAAGAGACCAGATTTACAGAACAGAGAAGAAGTGGTAAGAATCGATTTATCTGTGTTGTTGGTTATTCAATCATTTATTTATAATCAGGGAGGTAGGGTGGCTCTAGGGAGGACTGTGGTCCTCTAATATTCGAGTTGGTGCTTGAATATTGGGAGTTGTAACTTCCATCTAGTTATGGCTAGAAAACAGGGTGGCAGGGTGGTGCTCGGGAAAACACAGAGTTTTCTGTATACAAGTTGGTGCTGGAATATTTAGGGAGTTGGTGCTTCCTTCTAGTTGGTGCTAGATAAACCAGAGAGTTGGTGCTCTCAAACAAGTTGGTGCTTGCATAAGTGGAAGTAGGTGCTTCCATCCAGTCAGTGTTGGAACACTCAGGGAGTTGGTGCTTCCTTCTAGTCGATGCTAGAGAAACTAGAGAGTTGGTGCTCTCAACAAGTTGGAGCTTGTAAAATAGAGGTAGTAGCCTCACTTTGAGTTGCTGCTCAAACATAGATGATGTACAGAACTTAAAAGACTGCCTATCATTTTGAAGAAGAAGAGGTTTTCTCCATTTATGGATTTCCTCATGAAAATATGTCTCTATTTATATCTTATGTGTGACTGATGCTCATTATTTATGTTGTCCATATGTTTTATAATATTGATGATCACTTGAAGAAAGATTAAGAATGGTTTAATAGACTTAAAATTGTTTAAGCACAATAACAACTGATTCACCCCCCTTCTCAGTTGTCTTAGTAATTTCAACAATTGGTATCAGAGCTGGTTCCTTTTATTTAAAGGTAGATCTGTAATATTAAACATGAGAAGTCATGAAGGGACTTCAGCCAGTAGGCCTCCTCTGTTTGATGGAACAAATTTTTCTATTTGGAAGGTTAGAATGAGAACATACATAATGGCCTTAGGTGTTGATGTTTGAGATGTAGTAGAGACTGGATATACAAAGCCTGTTGTGATGGCTTCCAAGGATGATAAGTTAGAATTTAGTTTTAATTCTCAGGGAATGAATGCTATCTTGAATGGTATTGCAGAAGACCAGTTTGTAAATCTGATGCATCTTCAAACTGCCAAAGAAATGTCGGATAAACTTATTAGCATCTATGAAGGAAATGAGAAAGTAAAAGATGCCAAAATTCAAACATTTAGGTTGAAGTTTGAACAACTAAAGATGAATGAAGATGAAACAGTTAGAAAGTAATTTTTAAGAGTTGAAGAACTTGTGAATGCCATGAAGGGTCTTGGTGAGAAAATTGAAGAATCAATTTTAGTTCAGAAGATTTTAAGATCTTTGCTTGATAAATTTAATCCAAAAGTATCTGCAATAGAAGAACTAAATGATCTTAAAACTCTGTCCATTTATCAACTCCTATGAAATTTAACTGCATATGAAATGAGAATCAACAAAGATAAATCCATTACTAGAGAAGCATCTTTTAAATCAGACAAGAATACTGATTCAGATTTAGATGATATTGAGGCAAAATTTGTGAGAAGGTTAAATAAAGGATCAGGAAAATATCAAGGCAAGCTTCCCTTCAAATGTTTTAACTGTGGTAAGATAGGTCATTTTGCATCTAAGTGTCCCCATTAGAAAAAGGACCAAAACTCTGATGATGAAAAGAAGGACAAATTCAAGAAATATAGTAAAAAGAAAAGTTTGTCTACAAATAATGACGATTCCTCAGAAGACATAGATAGTGATTCGTCATGTGAAGACAAAGTGAATGATTTTATGCTTATGTCTATGGGAGATCTTGAATATGAACACAGAGGATGTGAAATAGCTGATGAAGAAGTTTTGGTGGATATGGAAGGTGAATTAATTAGTGCTTTGGAAGAAATTGACAGACTCAGATGTAAGAAGAGAAAACAAAAACAGTTGTTGAAGCAGTTTAAAATGAATGGTGAAAAACCTGATGAAAAATTTTCTCTACTAAAAGTGGAGTTAGAAGAGGCAAAGAAAATAGAAGACATACTGAAACAACAATTGTCAGAGAAGAAAGCGAGGTGTGAAGCCTTAGAAGAAAAGATAGTAAAAACCAGAAAAGAAATGGAGAAGTTTAAGGGATTGTATCACCAAAATCTGCCAAGTATTAAAGCCTCAGAAGGATTAACCTCCATTCTAAATGAGAAAAGAAACTCAAAGTTGAAAGCTGGCTTGGGGTATGAAGAAGGATCAAGTAG
>ML822922.1:52774-78625 GCA_009831015.1 Picea engelmannii
ATATTTTAAACTTCTCAAATGCTTCAACTTTTTCTTTGAGAAAGGCAACCCAAGTAAGTCTGGAGTAATCATCGATAATCAGCATGAAGTAGTTTTCTTTCCCTATGCCTTCCTATCTTGATGGTCCACATAAATCCATATGAGCTAGTTGGAGTGGTTTTTCAGTTGAATTAAAACTCTTGGACTTAAACTGTGTCTTGTTTTGCTTCCCTACTTGGCAGGGTTTACACATTGAATCTTGGGGCTTTGATATCCTCGGAAGATCTTTTACTGCCTTGAATTTTTTGAGTTTGATTAAGTGGTCAAAGTTTAGATGTACAAGTCTCCTATTCCATAACCATATTTCATCATGTCTGCTTAGATGACATTCTTCTCTATTTTCTTTCAGCACATATACATTATTTTTTGTCCTTATGCCTTTGGCCACCACTTGTCCCGAGGTTACAGATTTTATCTTGCAGTTCTTATATGTGAACACCACTTCACATCCTCTGTCACACATTTTACTTACACTGAGCAGATTATGTTTCAACCCATCTACAAGGAGAACATCTTGGGCTTTTCCTTTTCCATTACTTAACCTCACCATCCCTTTGCCCTTTATTTTCCCTGGAGCATCATTTCCAAAGGTTACGTTTCTTGATTTGCTTTCAATTAGAGATAGAAACTTGCCTTTGTCTCCCATCATGTGTTTGGATCTTCCACTGTTTATATACCAAGGATTCGTTCTTCTTTGAGCGGACAACACTAATCCACACTTGTCACTTTCCTTCTTCTTCCAAAACTTAACATTTTCAGCAAGGGATTTGGAATTTGGTTCATATTCCCTTAGACGATAGTCTATAGATTTGTGTCCATAGTTATGACACATGTAGCATTCAATCTCATTGTTCAACAGGTCAAACTTATTGGTGCAACGTTGTCTACTCATTGACTGTTGATTATTTCTTGACCTCTTTAGTTGCATATCCCTGGACTTAATTTGGCAATTGGCAATCAATGAAGGTTTGTTACCTGGCTGCATCATTCTTTGTTGTGGCAAGTATTTGTTCCTTTGAAATCTTAATTTCTCATATCTAAGTCTTAAGGAACAATTTACAACTTTGTGACCAAAGTTAGCACAGTAGTAACAATATCCATAGAAAAATTCTTTGTACCTGGAAAATGGTTGTCTTCTTTGAACAAATCAATTGCTTCCAGGCTGATGATGTCTTTCAGTAGTTAGTGCATTACTTATTTGTTCTATAGATTTAGATCTGGCATCTTTTACCTTACTCGACCTGGGCAGCTGATTTCCTTCCTTTGTTTCTGTAGGTTTGTTATTGTCATTGGTTGTACTTTTGACAAACTTGATGGGTTCTTCATTTCCTGGCTTACAACTGCTTGATCCCTCTTCATAACCCAAGCCAGTTTTCAGCTTTGGATTCCTTTGCTGATTTAGAATGGTGGCCAATCCTTCTGAGGCTTTGATACTTGATAGATTCTGATTATACAAGGATTGAAAGTTCTCCATTTCTTTCCTTGTTTTCACTACTTCTTGTTCTAATGCTTCACATCTTTCATTCTTTTCTGAGAGATGTTGTTTTAGAATCTCTTCGATTTTCTTTGCCTCTTCCAATTCTACTTTTAGTAAGACAAGGTCTTCATCAAGTTCTTTACTGTCTTTCTCGAACTGTATTAACAATTGTCTTTGCTTTCTGTTCTTGATTCTTAGTCTGTCAATCTCTTCCAGTGCATAATCAGTTCTCCTTCCATGTCAACCACAGCTTCTTCTTCATCACTCCCTGTGCTTTTATTATCATAATCCTCTTTGGCCATAAGTATGAAGTCATTTAGTTTATCTTCAATAGAGGAGTCATTTTCTTCATCATCTGAAGGATCATCATCATTGTTTACACACATACTTTTCTTCTTAAAGTTTTTCTCTTTAAATAAATTTTTGTGTTTGTACTTCTCCTCATCATCACATGTCTGACCCTTTCCTTTGTGGGGACATTTATTTTCAAAATGACCTATCCTACCATAGTTGAAACATTTGAAATGCATTTTGCCTTTGTATTTTCCTGATCCCTTCTTCAGTCTCTTCATAAATTTTTCTTCAATTTCATCGGGCTCAGAATCCTCATTCTTGTCTGCTTTAAATGATGCTTCTCTGGAGGTGGGTTTATATTTAACTATTCTCATTTCATATGCAGTCAATGTTCTTAGCAGTTGATCAAACTCCAAGGTTTTTAGATCATTAAGTTCTTCTATAATAGAGACCTTTGGGTTGAACCTATCTGGGAGAGATCTCAAGATTTTCTGAACTAAAGAAGGTTCATCAATTGTTTCACCAAGTGCCTTCATTGCATTTACCATTTCTTCTACTCTCAGAAAGTATTTTCCAATAGTTTCATCTTCCTTCATCTTCAGTTGTTCAAACTGTATTCTGTAGGTTTGAATCTTTGCATCCTTTACCTTCTCATTACCCTCATAACTGCTAATGAGTTTGTCCCACATTTCTTTGGCAGTTCCTAGGTGCATAACTTTTATGAATTCTGCTTCTGCAAGCCCACTCAAGATAGCATTCATAGCCTTTGCATTGAAGCTAAATTCTAGTTTGTCATCCTTATTATCTATCACAACTGGCTTTACATAATCATTATATACCACATCCCAAACATCTGCACCTAACGACATTATGTAGGTTCTCATTCTAAATTCCCAGAAGGCAAAGTTTGTTCCATTGAACAAAGGGGCCTTATTGGTTGAATTTCCTTCATGGCTTGACATGTTTAAGCTCTAGGATCTACCCTTAGATAAAAGGGGCCAGATATGATACCAATTGTTGGAAAACTGAGAGGGGGGGGTGAATCAGTTGTCACCGAGCTTAAACAATTATGCTTCTTTTAAAATATTTATAAGGCACTCAATGATGATCACAATAATGCAGGGAAATAAACAATGACACATTCAACATCAATCACATATATGAGAAACACAGAGACAGATATTTCAAAAGGAAACCCATACAGGGTAAAAACCTCTTCTTCTTTATATGATAAGTATTATTTACATTCTTTAATTTATCATACATATGAGCACCAACTCATTGTGAGGCTACAACCTCTGTTTTGCAAGATGCAACTTGTTGAGAGCACCAACTCTCTGTTTTTCTAGCACCGACTAGAAGGAAGCTACAACTCCCTGTGTTCAAGCACCCAATTGAACCTCTGAGGACAACAGTCTTTCCTAGCACCTCCCTACCACCCTGGATTATGAATATGAAATACTGAAACCTATTACAGTGATATAGTGTTCAATAGTAGCTTACCAGTCTCATCACTGTTCTACTGCATTTCGTTGCTCTGTCTGCCTCACTACCTTCCTGCACACCTGACTTGCGCTATCTGTTCTTCTACCTTTTATGCATTGTGCGCCATGTCCATTCACTGCACAGTTCCTCTTCTATTCAATTCAGCTGTTGCACTTCCCTGCTCCTTCACGCATGAATCACCTTCAACAATAGCAACCACAACAACTACAACAACAAGCACATCTCTTCTCTGTACCATGTATATATAGCTTATGTGCATCTTGTGCATGCAATATTCATCGTTCCTCTGCATTATCATCCTGTGATAATCTCCTCCACATCTCAAGTGCTCTGAGTGATCATCATCGCGACTCTTCAACTTCTCTAGCAGTTCAACCCCTGTGTCTATCATCACTAGGTGTTATGTCGAGATTCCTTTTTCTCTTTGGAAATTGAGACTCTTCATCTTCTCTATTAAAGTCGAGCTCATATTTTTTGTTTCAGTTATGTGCTCCAACCCTCATCCAACTATCAATTTCCTCCACGAATCGTCTTCATTCCACTGGCAAATTCCATGTAACTCTTCAGCTCCTCTAGAAATCACACAGAAGTCTCTTCGCATCCTCTGGTAGAAGCCATCAATGGTTTCTAGCAGTTACATTGTGAGAATCAACATTATCTCTCCGATCGTGCTCCTGTTCACCTCCATCGTTGGATTAACTCTGATGAGTTATTTCATTATTTACCTGTTTCTCACTTTCGCAATTCGAAGATTCTGCGATGAGACATCTTGAGTCTCCATGTCACGAGTTTTGAAACTCCGAAATGGAGATTTTTTGTGTTGGCTCCTTCCTTTATATGACCATTGCTATGACCAAGTGCTTGTTCATAATGTGCTTTTCATGATTTTGCATTTCTCCTTTTCATTAATTTCGTTGTGAAGTTTCTCGATTTTCCAAGTTGCGATACCCGAAACACCGAAAGGAAGCTTGTCTGCATGTACTCTTCTCTTTAGCTCTTCGATGGTGTGACCACACGCTTATGCATAAAGTGCTTTCGTGATTTCACATTTCATGAATCTGGAGATGAGGCATCTCCACTCTCCAAGTCACGATCCCCGAAACCCCGAAATGGAGCTTATCTGAACTGACTCCTGCCCTTCTCATGACCATCGACGGTGACCACAGGCTATGCCAAAAAGGTGCTTCATATTTCATGAGTTTATAAACTTCATCAAGTCTGATCGATGGTTGAAATCTCCATAGATCCAACAGTCCAGATCTTAACGCGATCTTGCATCTCACTGTTCCTTAGATGGAGGTTCTCGTCACACCAAGTCGTGATAGGCGAAACTCTGAGATGGAGCTCATATCGACATTCCACGTTCTTGGTGAATTGATGGTCCATATCTTATCATGAATTCACATCTCGCGCTTCCTTAGATGGAGGTTCTTGTCACTCCAAGTCGCAGTAAGGGAAGCTCTGAGATGGAGCTTAGATCAATAGTCCATAACCCTTGGTGATTTGAAGGTCCAGATCTTATCGTGAGTTCACATCTCATGATTCCTGTGATGGAGGTTCTCGTCACTCCAAGTCACGATACGCAAAACTCTAAGATGGAGCTTTGGCATGCTCTGATCTTCTGCCACGCATCCCTCTTGGATCAACGGTTAAGATTTTATCAGGACATCGCAACTCCACGAGCCTTCATTGTGCCTGATCAACAGTCCATATTTGGCCTCTATCTAATGGTTGAGATTATTTCACGATTTCTCATATCACGAATTCAAGAAGTTAGGGAACCCCGTTCCTTTGACTTTCCAGTCAACAACATGACAATCTTCCACCACGCGTCCTCTTGATCAACGGTCCATGACTGTCCCCGATGGACAGCCAGGATTCCTTCGCAGTTTTGGGGAGTTGAATGACTCTTGGACTTATTCACCTTGCAGCTTCACCATATCTAATGGCTATTGAGCCTTCGTAGGTACCCCAGATCCTACGGCCCAGATCTTCTCGCGATTTCGCCACTTTACGATTTCGCTGCTTCGCGATTTCGTCCACCTTCGCAATTTCGTCCACCTTGCGATTTCATCACTTCACGATTTTGCCACTTCGGTGGTGAAGTGTTTCGACACTTCAACTCTCGGTATCCGAAATTCTAAAATGGAGTTTACTCTTCCATTATCACTGCGCTGTTGATCATGCTTATCTTTGCCATCGTTGTTCTTGCCATCAATGACAAGCTTACTCCCAACTGTAAACCTTCCAACAGTTGGGGATGGATAACCAACTTCAGATCTATATAAACTAGGCCTGTTTGAGGCCATGGAGGACAGTCAGAGCAGAGTTATGTTGAAGGGAAGCCAAGCTAAAGCCATTTTTATGCAGGGAAGCTGTTGAGGAGCAGACGCTTGTGGGCCATTTATGGGAGCTCCGATCATCCGTTTTGCGTGTCGTTTCTTCTGTTGGGTTCGAGAGATATGGAAGAACATGACCAAATCAGTCTTGTAGCCTAATGGCACTGTTGAGATGTATTTTTTGAGCTTTGAACAGAAATAAAGAAGCCTCCCCCACTGAGACAAAGGCCCGGAGATGTAGAAAATTTTGTGATGAACTCCATTATCACTTCTCTTGTTATGGTTTGTTGTTCTTATTGCTTCAGTTCATATCTGTATATTTTTTTATGGCTGCTATGTTTCTTCATTAAATTCATCCTCTTTCCTTCAGCTTCATAAATGGTCAATTAACACATGCAATTAAAAACTCAACCACAGTCATTAAAAGATCTTTCCGGATCAGTAGATTAGCGAGGAGAAAGGTACACCTCGGGAGATTCGTCTCGCCGGGAGAGTTCTCCTAAGTAAATTTTATACTTTTTCGGGCTAAGGAAACTAAATCTAGAAAAAGGTTGCGAGTCCATAGTTAATCTCTTTTCAGAATCCTTAAAATTAAAAATATTGCCAAGTGATCTTGTCTATGTCACACTCGTTAAAATGGTTCTGAATACACGTCTTTTCAGTGCAAGTTTACCCCTTTTTTGAACCGACTAGACTACCTTCGAAAAAGGTACCCCATTGGAGTCTTATTTTACATTTTTTTAGACTCTCTAAATGTGAAAAAACTACCGAGCTTACCTTTTCCGGGCTCATTAAAATTACATTGAAGGGGTTTTTTATTGTGTCTTATTAATCACATTTTCATCTCTGTGTCTTTGGCCTAATGTCGGCTCCATGTTTCTCTCAACTAAACCCTTGAAGCATTCCTTATATGCAAGCCTTGTAGCACTTTGCCTCTACGTCTTGACACCTTGACCCATACAGGAATTTTCCCGAGTGTCCTTTTCTTGCACATGTCTCATTGATCTGAGCATTAGTGTGTTCCTTGCACTTGGAACTCGTATTCTTGTGACACTCGTTCCTCCTTTGTAATGTATCATTCTTTTATTATTTTTTAAGCTCTTTAAAAATATTGAAAAAGAAAAAAAAATAAAAATAAACCCCCAAAAAGAGGATAGGAAATATATTTTCTTTTTATGGAAGCACAATGAGTCGCCCTTGGACAAAGCACATCCTTTCGTTTGTTCGTCAATATTTGGGATCTAATATGACCTTAGGAAGTTGTTTTAGATACATGGAGTTGTGTCCTCCTCCACTTGGTTATTCTTCCAAACACATGGAGAATTTTCCTTGCCTCCTGCATAGTGAAATTATGTCAATGTCATGATGCCTGAGTCTGACCATCTGTCATGCTTTTGTCCAAGGGAAATTTTCACCCAAACTTAGTCGGCCTTTATGTATTTTGTCTCCTGACCTCATGCCCAACCATCCCAAAAGTCCAATCAAGTCCTTGTTTGAAATCAATGGAGTTCTCTGCCTGATCATTGAGATCCTCTTGTCTTTTCCCGACGATCCATCGAAGACCTCTGGGTAGTGAAGTCGTACACTCACATTACACTCCTACCCAAGTTTTGAAGATCATTAATTTGTTTCTCAATCTCTGAAGGCCTCATCTCTAGACATTAGGCGTCGTTGGCTTCTTGAAGATCGATACTATACTTTTATACCTTTGATTTTGAGATGTAGATCCACTGTGTGTTTCTTGCAGCTACACTTTATATAGTTATATGACATAGATCTGCAGTGTATTTGATTGGAAACCATGATTTATTTCATTCCGAGCATGGGTATGCCTGCCTTGGAGAGACAATTGTTATTTTTGCAGATGACACCTCCCGATATCTAGTCTTGGGCTCACTCGCTTCGTACATTAGTGAAGATTTGTAATGTATTTCGGACATAAAATTCTCCTATGACCTCACACAATAGCGGGCATCTGTTATAACCCTAAATTTCTCTACACATGCATATCTGGCATCTGGCCCTCTTACTTTCTTTTTTTTCCAAGCCATCATTGAGTTGTTCTTCTTAAAAACAAAATTTTTGAAGATGTACGCGCCCTACACCATTACCGACTGCTTATGTACGCCTGCTACACCACTATAGCCCACATACATATGCTAGATTAACCACTACATGCTGCATATACTCGCAAAAGTTGTAAAAATTAAAAAGTTTCAAGGAATTCGTTGAGATTACAGGTTATTGGGTAGATTACCAACTGATCCACCACCTATAGCCCATCACCCAACCGAATAACCATCCTTTTATCACATAAAAGGAGGTGTTGGGTTATCATTCCTAATCTAATAATAATAACAATGAATATCTTCCCAATTCACATCCCCTACTTGCCCCAATAAATTGCAGCCACCTTGTGAGATTTGCTTCAGAATTTTCCATTTGTCCCTTTTTCCTCTATCATAAGCCCATTCCATTTCCCTAGAAGAAGTTTCAGAGGAGAAAGATACGCGGAGGCGCAGTTGGGGCTTGGTGAAGAGGAGCTCAGACTAGGTTTGTGGAGCAGTCGTTGACCTTGTTGTAAGTGAACATTGTGATATCAATAAAATAAATACTTTTCCTGTCCCGAAATATGATGTGTCAAATGTTCGTATTTGATCTATGTTTTATTCTAACATCTAACCCATGATTTATATATGATATGTATGTTTGTAGTTTCCTGTTTATCTATTTGTGAATGCAAGTCAACCTTGGGAGGAGGCTTGTAGTTAGCGGAGCTATCAAGAATGAGAGGATCGACACCTGACGCAGAGTAAAAGGTACAATTACCCGATCCTTCTCACTTTGTCTTTCATGTATGAGTCGGGGATATGTTCGGGTAGTTGGAAAAGTAGGAGACTTTTAGATGGTTGTGATCTACCTACATTTTGAACCCTAGTGTAGTCCATAGGGGGGTTTTCCCGCTAGCACATAGGCTTATGAGATGCAGGTAAATCATATGCAGGACCAAAGCCTACTCTAATTGAAAATATATGGTTGCACAGGATGAATAGTAGTAAGGATTCTCTAAGAGCACTAATCCTAGTATTTCTCACACTCTAATGGTCAAGTGGTCAAGGGATTCAAAAGAGGATTTTTACTCATGAACCATGACCTTTAGTGGTCAAATTTAAATGACATGTAATGAAAGATTGAAAATGAAATACTTGAGGACTCGAAATGTAAATCTAGAAAGATACAAGAAATCAGATATACATAACTACAAATAAATGGACGCAACACATTCCAGAGGCTATGGGCCCTGCCACTCTCGGTACATGCTGCAAAAAGAAACTACATAATTAAATTATAGTTAGAGTACCATGTGCAAGAACATATCTTGTATTAATCCATAGAAAGAGAGATATTCAACAATGTACATTGAAATTTGTTAGCAATCCTTCGTTCCCTTTCTAACTTTCCACTCCATCTCTAACCCTCACTCTCTAACATCCTCCTCATCACATTATAGTCTAGGTATATATAAGAGTAGATCAAATGATCATGCCCATATTACAGGTAAACTATTTCTCTGGTTTAGTAAATGGATATCAGAAATGGGAAATATTACAACAATAGATATTTGGAACACAACAATATTACAATCGATTGGTATTGAGGTAATCTTTAGAAAAATATCATAACCAAACTATTAAACATGGAAATGATGGATCTACTTGTTAATTGGGTGTTTTGTGAATCTCGATGAAAAATAAATCCGGAAACTTCATCTTTGGAAAATAGTCATATCTCTGGAACCATGCACATCTTGAGGAAACTACTTGATGTTCACCAAATTGGGCTCATTCTGCCAAAATCCCATGTCGTCGAGTTTTAGTATTCTCTTCCATCTACCCACAAATCATACTGAATAATTACCTCTATTGATCTGACACATTTTTCCCATGATCTTTGAAAACATGTTGGAGGTCCACACGTCTGACCAGGGTGCAAAATAGTGGACACCAAACCATATTGGAGGTATTTCCAACAAAACCCATGTCTTCATTTTGGCCCTAGAGGTGTGCATATACACTAAGCTTGGAGGTCAAGTATGGGAACTTAATGCTAGGTACATGCATTGAACTGTCAAAAGCCTTCATTAGAAAGATTAATCCAAATCCTCTATAAATCATTAAAAACAAAGGAAATTATAACAATTAACAACATTAAGCTTGTTAGTCACATTAACATCAAAAAATATGGGTAAATGTGGTATCAAGCATAGTAAATGGGTGTATAGATAAGGTAAATGAGACCAACATATGGTGTAAAATATGTCAATTTAGAGATCCAACATATCCTACATGCATGAGGATTGGCATGTCCTCATGACAAAGGAGTAGGCACTGATAATTTTCTGATTGCAAAATCCTCCTAAGCTTTTCTAACTTTACTGCCATGCTAGTTCAATCTTATCAATATGCATTACCAATGCCATATTTTCCTCTCATAAATAAATCCTCTATGTTGTTCCAACTTCCAATGATCACCAACAATGCAAACTACATTTTGAGTTGTATATTGTTGAATGTTAAAGGTACCTAGCTACCCATTTTGATTAATTTTCTGTGAATAAAATAAAAAATATGATTCAAACTCGAAGTCCAAGTACTATATTTTCTTAATGATTTACCCTCACATTGGGGTGTCTACCAGTGTGTAGAAATTTCTCCCATTTCTCCACAGATTAACCTTATTAATAGTTTATTTTGTAGATGTGATACTAAATGTATTTGCAGTAGAGCCATGGGTAGAACCTTCTAAGAATAGAAATAGTTCAAAAAAAATTGACTTGTAGCTCTCTTGCTCCCACATTCAAATTTACCCCCTACATTATACATGAATATTAAAGGAATTGGGCTACCAATTGTCAATCCAACTAAGCTGTCAGCTATAGAAACAACAAATGTTTAGATGACAAAGAGTCATCTCAGATGAAAATGGATTATCAAATTTGTGAGCACCTTGGATAAATGATCCAAAGAGTTATTCTTAATTAGTAAAAAAAATCCATAATTTTCATCAATGTCTTTCTTCAATCTATTGATGTCAGAGTGAGACATTTGGGACAAAAATGGGCCATTGTATAGTGCTTCAGTTTGTTTCAATCTACTACCATTTTCACATCCTCCTCTTCACCGATATTGTTTCCATCTGGATCTAATGCTAACAAATGTTCCCCGAGAAACATCTTTCGTGTTGTATAATAACCATCTACACAACTAGAGATTATATCAGATGGCTTAGACACTCATTGTTAATTACATGTTAGGCTATCATTGATTTCTTAGCATGGTTAACCTCATTGACTATGATTCCAACATTGATTGTCCCTAAACAACCAGAAAGTGAACCTCTACCTACCACATTAGAAATATTCTCACTATTGTTTTCGGATGCTAACTTTCCTCTAGATATGTTTGGTTCCAAACAAAAGGGTTCCATGCATTCTGAGATTGTTTTCCAATGAAATAGTTCCCATACTTATTCCAAAAACATCCTTTGTGTTTTGGGATTGAATTATGAAGGAAAATGAAGCCATGATGAATAGAGGAGAGATTCATAGACTGTCACAAAAGGAGAATGGATATCATTCTACTCTCAATATCTCAATACTAAACAAAGGTTTTTTGTTTCTTGGGATAACCAGCTATGTTGATGCTCCCTTCAATGAAAACTCTATTATTTGTTTGTGTAAGAACATTCATTAAAGTGGTTTTTCGAGCATCATTGATGCTAACTAAATTTGTGAGGACACCAAGCTCGAAGGCACCATTGAAATTTCTTAAAAATTGAAGCCTATCCTCCAGAATGCATTGTTTCTTCATTTCCACTAGCATGTTCACATAATAATTTATATGGTCGAATACAAGAGATAGAGGATGGAATAGAAATATAATCCCTCCCTAGAAGCCATATCACTGGATATAATGTTAGCATCCTTTCAGTCAGAGTTCCCACTTGAGGAGACATTGGATTGTTCCACTTCCAAGTTGATGACTTCAATTGAGCCCTTGACACGATGAGAAGCCTGGAGTTTTGGTTTTCCTTTTATCCTATGCGATTAACATGTTTTTATTCAATAATATCCTCATAAATAATATCCATAGGTTCCCCAAGTGGTTTTAGATAGTTCATATCCAACACGAATAGAATATTGAAAAACACTTCAAAAAAAAAAAACGGAGCTCCAATATTGATCTAGTACCAATACCCATAGGTGAACATGCCTTTGTTTTTCAAAATTGTTTTCCCAATGGTTGGTTCATCATTATTGGGAATGCTCCAAATCTTGTCTAGATATCTGTGGGAATCATAATATGTTGTAAAAACCCTTATCTTTATCACCAAACCCACTTTTATCATCATTCTCATTATCAATGTCTTCCTTATAACCCAACAAATAGAGATCAGTAGCATGAACTGAATTCCCAACAGGCTCCATCCTACTCACCTTCACTGGAATAAAATTTAATGAGACATAAAGAGGTTCCCTATATTCAAGCTTCACAAAATAAGTAATCAATGTCCAATTGTTCAAATAAATGGGAAAATAATTCAACAACCTAAATCTAAAAATATAAACAACCTTTGTATCCAAGAGCGCCAACAAAAAAAAATTGTAACTTGAAATCTAAGAGAGAAACAATGGAGCCATCTTGAGAGAAAGATTAGAAAAATAAGAAAACATAGTTTCTTGTCTTGGAGAAGTTTCTCAATCTTATGCTAATTTTTACTTCTTAGACACATTATATATTTTGGACCATAATAATTTCATGTGTCCCATGTTGGCATCAGTATCTAGATGTCATATGAAAAAATTTAGGTGCTAATAATTTAAATATTAACCTAGACCATATTCAAAAACTATTAGATCACCATGACTGCTGATGTAGGAGAATCACCCCACATCATCAAGCGCCAACCAACCAGCACACCCAACATGCGTTCAATGGAGAGGAGAGGTGCAGCCCTCTCACTTTCAAAATTCAAATTTTGAAATTGTATTAAATGATTGTAAGGATGGTAGAGCCAAAATCCATGCATGTGCCCAGGCTTTAGATAAAGGTTTCCTTAAATGGTTGTAAGGATGAGATCTAGATCCGATTCGGACTAGACAACCATTCAATGTAATTGAATGTAAATTAATGAGAGTTGGTGAGGAATGAGGGAAGCGCTCGAGGAGCCCCCTTTTGTAAAAATATCCTCTTTGTATCTAGATTAGTCGGTAGAGAGGCAGATAGAACAAAAGGTAGAGAGATAGGAGAGGAGAGTTGAGACTCTGTTTCAGTCCGAGCTCGAACACATTGTAATCAGGCATTCTTGATTAATACAAATAGAGCAGTTTTTCCTGCATGTTGTTGTTCATGTGTTTGTGAGTTCATGAATGAATGTCTTTATGTGTTGATGATATGTTGTAGATGTATGTTAGGTGTGCATTTGCAGGGATAGATAGAATTCCCTATCTATTGAGTTCTTGGATTTTCAGGTTTGGGTTCTTTGTGGTTTCATGCAAGAGTGCATGACAAAGTACTGCAGTCTCTGAAAACCAGTGCAGGAGTGCACTTCTAAATTCTGCAGAATTTCAGACAAAGACATGCCAGAAGGGTGCACTAGCTGAAGTCATTAACTCAAGGAGGAAGCCTCAAGGTTTATGAACACCTTGAAGGAGAAAATGTGCAGAGGAGAGCACAAAGAGGAGAAGTAGAATTGTTGTGGATTCTATAAAGGCTCTGCCAGGAGGGAATTGAGCAAATGCACAGGATCCATTGAGCTAGTGCATAGGGTGCACTTCTAAATTCTGTGGAATTTGGATAGAGTTGTGCCAAGAGGGAACACCAGAGGAAGTATTAGACCCAGGGAGAAACCTCAAGGTTGTTGAACACCTTGGAGGTAAGACTGTGCAGAGGAAGGCACAGAGATAACAGAATCACTGAAGGTCCTATAGAACTCTTCCAGGAGGGCATAGAGAATGTGCATATGGTCCACAAAAGGAGAACTCTACTTCGAGTTCAGAGAGAATACAGAGTCACTAAGGATTCTGGAGAACTCTACGAGGTGGGCATTGAGTTGGTGCTAATGTGCATAGAAGGAACTCTTGCTTGAGTTCATAGAGAAGAGAAGTGTTGTAAAGAGACACTCACAAAGTTACTGAATACTCTGTTAAGCTAGCAAAGAGGTTTTGAGTAGAAGGTCATCAGGAGGACACCAGATTTCTCTTTGAGGACACAGAAGGGAAAGTCCCCTAGAGGCTCTGGTAAATAAAGCTCAGGATGGATAGCACAGTTGTGTGTAGGGACTCTGCAAGGAGTGCAGAGGTCATGAAACCTTTTGAGGTTTCAGAGTGAACAAAGCTCGGGAGGGATAGCGTCCATAGAACACAAGCGATATCCAAGGGAATTTATCTCACAGAGGAAACAAAGGCTGAGGCCTTTGAAACCTTGAAAATATTCCAAGGGAAATTAAGAAGGCCATGCTCAAGGTAGAGCATAGCTTCCATTAGATCAGCTGGAGAGGCAAGATCTAGATCGTCGAGTTTCACGTCTAGACAACAGAAGGAGAGAGCACAAGGAAGAGAAATAGATCTAGGTCGTCAAATCTAGTGCAAAGGACCGATAGTCGTCAGATCTGGAGGAAGGCACACAAAGTTTAACCTCTGGGAAGTTGTGCAGGAGAAGAGCTAGAACAAATGGTTGAGACACTTCGTGGAGAAGTGCCGAAAATCCTACGGACCGTTGGATCTCACAGATCTGTGAGAAGGTTAAGGGTGAGTGTCTTTTAGCATTTCGGCATTTCGGCATTTCAAAAATCCCGATGACAAGGAGCTAGGGAACTTTGCATTGAAAACCTCGAAGTCGCAAACATGACATGTCCTTGGAGCAGGGCCATGGTCACGGAGGAAGCAGCCATTTTGGAGTTTCGCATTTCGGCATTTCGGGGTCTGGGAGGTTGAAGGACCAAGAGCCGTCTGCAGTCGGAATCACAGAATCGCGAATCCTGAAATCCCAAAAAGTGGGCCGTGGTTGAGTAGATTTCAGCATTTCAGGACTCAGAGATTCAAAAGACAGAGAACAGAGGGAGCGCTTGCATTGCGGTTTCCCGAATCGTGAAAGCCAGTAGTGATTTGTCGTTAAGTATTTTCGGCATTTCGGGACCTGGGTGTTTGAGAGACCAGGAGTCAGGAGACATGGAGTCCCGACTCATGAAATCACGAAACCCCAAGAGTATTCTGAGGAAGAGAATGAGCCAGAGTCGTTGAGCCCATTTCGACGTTTCAACATTTCGGGTTTCGGAAGGTAGAGGAGGCAGTGGTTTGGGTTGTTGCATTTCAAACTCCCTGTTACCGAAATCCCGATACAACCACAATGTCGTGATCACGTGGAGGTGAAGCTCGCGCCTAGTGTTTGTTCGCACAGGTGGGGTTTGTGGAAGGACCTATGCATTAGATTCATGGGGTTCCAGTGAGGGCCCAAAAGAACTATTTCAGTTCTGCGGATTCAGAGAAGAATGATCCTGTGTCGATCTCAGCTCGAGGGAAAGGGGGTCTGCATCAGTTTGGTATCAGAGCGGAAATTCGCTTGTATTCTGTAGGTGAAAGGAAGATGGGGATACTCTCAGGCATAGAGTGATCCATAAGTTTTCTAGGTGGGAAGATAGAGGATGAATATGGCTACTAAAGGCCATGGGCATGGTCATAGGGAAGACTACAAGCAGCAGAAAAATCTAGAGATGGATCTGGAACTCGCTAAGGTGAGGGAAAGAATAGAGCATCTTGCACTGTGGGTGCAGGAGAATGCAAAGACACATTGGGTGTATGAATGGCCTCTGAGGAGGAAAGCAAAGTGGCCAGTCAAGAAATTGTTGGCCAAAAGACAAAAAAGGTTGTTGAGGAGGTGGTTGAGGTATGTGAAAAGCCGCAGGACCACAGAGGAGATGGTTCATGCCTGTGAACCAGAGGCTGGGAGAAATCTCAGTGATGATGAGGAGAAAGAGAGATCGAGCAGAGATCTCAGAAACTGCCAGGCGGCTAGTGAGGAATTTTCAATTTTCCAGGTGGTCAATAAGAAGAGGTCACAGGATGATCTCAAAGACTGTTAGGAGGGAAGAACAAAAAATTCAGGTTGCTAGGAAGGCAATGAGATGGGATCACTGGAGGATCTCAAATACTGCTAGGTGAGCAGCGCAGAAATCCTAGATTGCAAGGTGGTCAAGGGAGAGAAAATGAGGCCATGTGAGAGTCTCATGAACTCATAGGTGAGTTCATATTAGTGAGGAGAGATGATAGGGGAAGATCAAAAGAGCATTATGATGATTGGGGGAATAGAGGTATTCCTGCCACATCGCCTAGCTGAGGAAAAAAATTGTGTTGTCGATGCAGCAACAAAAGAAGGACAACCAGTTGTGACTGTCAAGGAGAAAGAAGAATCAGAGAAGACATCAAAATCTGTCCCAATAGAAGAAGAGCATTCAACAAAAATGCTTGAAATTTTCAGTCAAGAGGCTAAACAGGAGATAGCTACAACACTGGAAGTTGAGGCAGAAGAAGAGCATGAAGATAAGATGCTCACTCCATGGGAGACGGAGTTGGAGATGTTGGAGGATTGGTTGAACCATCCAGAGCCAGTAGATGATTTCTATGAGCAGACAGTCATGCAGATGTTAGTAGTGGAGCATTTCGAGGAATTGCTCAGAAATTTCAGCCAGGGAGTTGAACAGATGATGATTGCAGCGTTGAGGTCTGCAACAAAAGGTGAATCAGAATTCCAGTCTGGAGAGAAGATGGAGGAAGTTGGAGTTGAACTAGTAGAATAAATGGTATAATAAAGTCTACCAAAGAGGGCGACTCAACAACAGGTCAGTCAAGAAGATAAGACTGCAGAGCTGAATTTTGCAGCAGGGTGGCAAGTTGATGCCACAGAGGAAGAAGATGGCATGGGATATCTAGTTGATCTACCCATTTGCAGGAAAGAAGTGCAATGGAGTAGGATGCAAAAGGAAAGCCAGCCCTGGGAGCAGCTGGACGAGGTAATTGAGGGAATCAGAAGGCTGATGTTGAGGTCAGTGGCAGAAACTGCTAGTGAGGAGGAGTTGAACAGAGGAGAACCTGCCATAGCAACAGGGCAACATAAGCAACAACAACAACGAAGCAGTGGAGTAGATGGACAGCTCCAAAGAACTGTTTGGGATCCAAGTGGATTTCAACAGTGGTGCTGGGAAGCTCATGATTTTTTCATATGAGGATTATGATGCAAGGGCATCACTCTACGTCATCAAGCGCCAGCCAACCAGCACACCCAACACATGTTCAATGGAGAGGAGAGGCACAACCCTCTCACTTTCAAATTTCAAATTTTGAAATTGTATTAAATGATTGTAAGGCTAGTAGAGCCAAAAGCCATGCATGTACACAGGCTTTAGATAAAGGTTAACTTAAATGGTTGTAAGGATGAGATCTAGATCTGATTCGAACTAGACATCCATTCAATGTAATTGAATGTAAATTAATGAGAGTTGGTGAGGATGGAGGGAAGCGTTCGAGGAGCCCCATTTTGTAAAAATATCTTCTTTGTATCTAGATTAGTCGGTAAAGAGGTAGATAGAACAGAAGGTAGAGATATAGGAGAGGAGAGGAGAGACTCTGTTGTAGTTCGAGCTCGAACACATTGTAATCATGCATTCTTGATTAATACAAAGAGAGCAGTTTTTCCTGCATGTTGTTATTCATGTGTTTGTGAGTTCATGAATGAATGTCTTTATGTGTTGATGATATGTTGTAGATGTATGTTAGGTGTGCATTTGCAGGGATAGTCATACTTCCCTATCTATTGAGTTCTTGGATTTTCAGGTTTGGGTTCTTTGTGGTTTCATGCAAGAGTGCATGACAGAGTACTGCGGTCTCTGAAAACTAGTGCAGGAGTGCACTTTTGAATTCTACAGAATTTCAGACAAAGACGTGCCAAGAGGGCGCACTAGCTGAAATCATTAACTCAAGGAGGAAGCCTCAAGGTTGTTGAACACCTTGAAGGAGAAACTGTGCAGAGGAGAGCACAGAGAGGAGAAGAAGAATTATTGTGGATTTTGTAAAGGCTCTGCCAGTAGGGCATTGAGAAAATGCACAGGATGCATTGAGCCAGTTCATAGAGTGCACTTCTAAATTCTGTGGAATTTGGATAGAGTTGTGCCAGGAGGGCGCACCAAAGGAAGTATTAGACCCAGGGAGAAACCTCAAGGTTGTTGAACACCTTGGAGGTAAGACTGTGCAGAGGAAGGCATAGAGATAACAGAATCATTGAAGGTCCTGTAGAAATCTGTCAGGAGGGCATCGAGCACGTGCATAGGGTGCACAGAAGGAGAACTCTACTTCGAGTTCATAGAGAATACAGAGTCACTAAAGATTCTGGAGAAATCTGCCAGGTGGGGACTGAGTTGGTGCTAATGTGCACAAAAGGAACTCTTGCTTGAGTTCAGAGAGAAGAGATGTGTCACAAAGAGACACACACACAGTTAATGAATACTCTGTTAAGCCAACAAGGAGGTTTTGAGCAGAAGGTCATCAGGAGGACACCAAATTTCCCTTTGAGGACACAGAAGGGCGAGTCCCCTAGAGGCTCGGGTAAATAAAGCTTAGGACGGATAACACAATTGTGTGCAGGGACCCTGCAAGGAGTGCAAAGGTCATGAAACCTTTTGAGGTTTCAGAGTGAACAAAGCTCAGGAGGGATAGTGTCCCTAGAACACAATCAATATCCAAGGGAATTGAGGTCCCAGAGGAAGCAAAGGCCGAGGCCTTTGAAACATTGGAAATATTCCAAGGGAAAGGAAGAAGGCCATGCTCAAGGTAGATCACAACTTCCGTTAGATCAGTTGGAGAGGCCAAATCTGGACCATTGAGTTTCACATCCAGACAACAGAAGGAGAGAGCACAAGGAAGAGAAATAGATCTTGGCCGTCAGATCTAGTGCAAAGGACCAATAGCCATCAGATCTGGAGGAAGGCGCAAAGATTTTAACCTCTGGGAGGTCACGCAGGAGAAGAGCTGGAATGGATGGTGGAGATTCTTCATGGAGAAGTGATGAAAATCCTATGGACCATCGAATCTCATAGATCTATCAGAAGGTTAAGGCGGAGTGTCTTTTA
The DNA here is from genome assembly GCA_009831015.1 of Picea engelmannii. NCBI lineage: Eukaryota > Viridiplantae > Streptophyta > Pinopsida > Pinales > Pinaceae > Picea > Picea engelmannii. The sequence continues at coordinate 71,609 of ML822922.1, forward strand.
GCATTTCAACATTTCAGCATTTCAGGGTTCATCATTTCGGAAATACCGATGACAAGGAGCTGGGGCACTTTGCATTGAAAACCTCGAAGTCGCAAACGCGACATGTCCTTGGAGCAGGGTCGTGGTCACAGAGGAAGCAGCCATTTTGGAGTTTAGCATTTCGGCATTTCGAGGTCCGGGTGTTTGAAGGACCAAGAGCTGTCTGCAGCCGAAATCGCGGAATTGCAAATTCCAAAATCCCAAAAAGTGGGCTGTGGTCAAGTAGATTTTGGCATTTCGGGACCCAAAGATTCGAAAGTGAGAGAACAGGGGGGGTGCTTGCATCGCGGTTTCTCGAATCACGAAATCTGGTAGTGCTTTGTCGTTAAGATTTTTTGTCATTTCAGGACCTGGGTGTTCGAGAGACCAGGAGTCAGGAGATGTGGAGTCCCGACTCGCGAAATCATGAAACCCAAAGAGCATTCAAAGGAAGAGCACGAGCCAGAGCCGTTGAGCCCATTTCAGTGTTTCAGCATTTTGGGGTTCAGAAGGTAGAGGAGACAGTGGTTTGGGTCGCTGCATTTCAAACTCCCAGTTGTCGAAATCTTGATACAGCCACAACTTCGTGGTCGTGTGGAGGTGAAGCTCGCACCTAGTGTTTGTTCGCACAGGTGGGGTTTGTGGAAGGACCTGTGGATCGGATTCGTGGGGTTCCAGTGAGGGCCCGAAAGAACTAATTCAGTTCTGTGGATTTGGAGAAGAACGATCCTATGCGGATCTTGGCCCGAGGGAAAGGGGGTCTGAATCAACTGCACCAGGTTCTTTCTATTTTTTCAACTCCCTATGCACTATCCATCAAGGGTGAACTGGGAATCTAAATCACCCCAACAAGTTTCATATCTATTTTATCCATTATTGGGGCATCTTCGACAAATATGCTAATAAATAACTAGTCATCAAAATTCTTATGACAAATAAGTTGGATAATGTGTAGAGGAATGCCCCAAGCAATATAATGAAACTCATGAGAATAGAAAATAACAATGGGAAAGTATTGATCTGGATTATTGAATTTAGTTGTTGCAGAGCATAAATAGGGGAACATTGAGGATGGTAGTAGAATATATATATATATATATATATATATATATATTCTACTGCAAACCAATAGAGCTATAAGTTCTCCATACTATGTTTCAAAAGTATGTTAATTTCTCCAACATTTCCATTATTATCTACATAATCGACATGATTTCTACTGCAAACCAACAGAGCTATAAGTTCTCCATACTATGTTTCAAAAGTATGTTAATTTCTCCAACATTTCCATTATTATCTACATAATAAACATGACACTTAATCCTGTGTATGCACACTGAACAATTTTCTTTGATCCTGAAAGATTAAATCTATAAACATGCCTGCTACATCAAGTATAGAATAAACTATACCAAATTTACTTGAACCCTGCCCATCATCTACAAGTATATTATCAAACCCTCCTACATTCCCAACATAACATAGCCTGCAAAAGTGCTCAAGCAAAGATATGGATTAACTAATTTCAACTCTTCACAATCATTAGTTAGGTGAATGAGGGCAATGGAGTAGTTATGTTTTTGAAAGAAATGAATATGAAAATGAGGACTCCATAAACTCATTTAGATTCCTTGACAGTGATTCAAAATGAGTGTTGGAGAGATCACGGGTTAAGGGTTAATGGTGAGATAACATAGGATTATAATAACAATCTTAAAATGTTATTTTTATAATCATTTTCCTTCATATTTAATAAATTAGAAGGATCATAAAAATATTTACCTCAAGATAGCGTAGTTTTATGGAGCTGATACTTACATACATGCACTAGAATTGAATAAGTAATATGGGCTTCTATAGACCTGTCCAATTGATGAAAGATATAATTTCATATACATATTTATGGTACCAATGGAGAAGAATGTTGTTGTTGGTGAATTATGTTGCTTCCTTTGAGATGTTTTCCAACTGTAAATAGTCTGTAGATGTTTGACTTGTACAAAACTATGAGATCATCCTTTCCATCATACAAATATCCAAAAAACCTAAAAAAAAAATTCTATAGGAAAATATATCTTCTTTTCAATGGGTTGCTTTGTCAACTGTTGGCATTCCTCTCTTATTCAGAAAACATAAAAAGGTTGTTGAACTACACCTTAATCTGGACCACTAATTATATGCAACATTTATTAAAATTTATTGTTCTACTATCCTACCCTACTTGAAAAAGGAAAACTTTTCCGAGTGTATGAGTACTTCTAGTGAAGTCATGTGCATAGCATGTTTACAAGTATACTCATACCTCAATGGTGGCTCGAACATGAGAGGCTAGTTTCTCTTGTGGAAATGATGCCAAGAAGTGTTGAAGGATGGAAGGGTACTGCGGCCTAATGATAGTTTGGAACCAAGCTTCAATGTAATATCTATTTCCTTGGCTATGTTTGATTATGATGCCATGAACGTTTTTGGAAAGATGGTCTTCACACTCCATTATGTACAAAGGACTTGGTGAAAAACATGCCAATAACTCTTCAATCTATGTCTCTAATATCTTCTCTTAATTTTATGTGGTCCATGAATCTTTGATATCTTTTATATACTCACAAGGACTACTAGAAGAATCTTCTAGATCCTCTTCCTATGGAATATGTTCATGGATCCTTGGTTCCTTTACTACTTCTTTAATTCCAGACTCATCCATGGTAACAGCTTTGGAGTGTGGGAAAGGATTTGAGAAGATCCTTGCAGGGGTATGTCCTCCTTTGATAAAGAAATTCTTGAGCATCTTCACATTCTTCTAGTTGGTATGATAATCCCTCTCTCACATAGGGATTAGTGTATGGAGTTCTTATAAACAAAAAACAACAACTTTAAGAAAACAAATGAAATATTGCACACCACACAAGACATATTCCAAATCATAGCATGTATTTAGACCACTCACATTATTGAGACCTTGATGTCACCAATTTTTTTCTTGACATGAGAAGATTTCCATTTCCATGCATCAATCCAAAATAAGACTCATTGATCCAACATGACAAGGGATCGAAGAAACTAATTAAAGTGAATGTGGAGGGATAGAACCCTTTCAGAGATTCTGAACATAGGGAGCCTTTGCATATTATTGTTTCTCCTCCTCTAATTCTTAAGTGTTGGTGCGTTGAAAAAAAATTGAAATTTCTCCAATCCCTTCAACACCTTCTCGAAAATGACACCAAAAATGTGGGGATATTTATATGCATAAATTTCAAACATGAAATCATCAACCCATGGGGCTCGTACGCTTGTGAGATGCAGGACCAGAGCCTACTTGAATGGAAAATCTATGATTGTGTTGGGCCAATAGTAGTAAGTATTCTACAAGATCACTAATCCCAATATTTCTCCCACTCTAATGGTCAAGTGTTCAAGGGATTCAAAAGAGGAGTTTTACTCATGAACCATGGCCTCCAGTAGTCAAATGTAAATGACATGTAATGAAACCGAAAATGAAATAATTGAGGACTGGAAATGTAAATATATAAATATACAAGAAATCATATCTACATAACTACAAACAAATGGATGCAACACATGGCCAGAGAATGGGGGATCTTCCACTCTCGGTACATGCTACATAATTAAATTATAGTCAGAGTACCATGTGTAGGAACAAATATTGTATTAATCCATAGAAAGATATATCTTCAACAATGTACAGTGCAATTCATTAGAAATCCTTCATTCCCTTTCTAAATTTCCACTATAGATCTAACCCTCTCTCTCTAACCTCCTCCTCATTACATTATAGTCCAGGTATATATAAGAGCAGATCAAAGGATTGTGCCCATCTTGTAGGTAAACTATTTCTCTGGTTTAGTAAATGGATCTTATAAATGGGAAATATTACAAAAATAGAGATTTGGAACATAACAATATTACAATCAATTGATATTGAGGTAATATTTAGAAAAATATCATAACCAATTAGTTAAACATGGAAACGATGGATGTACTTGTTAACTGATCATTTTGCAAATCCAGATGAAATAGAAATTTGGAAACTTCATCTTTGAAAAAATGGTTGTATCTCTCGAACATGCACGTTTTGAGGAACCATCCATGATTTAAACTAATTGGGCTCATTTTGTTCAAAACCCATGTCGTAAAATTTCAGGACTCTCCTTCATATGCCCGTAAATCACACTACAAAATCACCTCTACTAATCTGGCATGGTTTTTATCATGATCTTTGACCATGCACTAGGGGTCCACACTGTTGATTAATTGGGTTGGTTTTCATTGATGTCAACCCTTGAAGAAATTCCAGTAGTGAATTCTGATAGCACAAAGGTTTGGGTAATGGACCCAAGTTTGTTTGATGTATAATGGTATGAGTTTTGATATATTTGCAGGCAATACTATTCTAGATGAATAGTACATGTCATTCCATTTCTGTTGGTATGTGGAACGTCACATAACTCCTCACAATTTGAGAGTTATGGCCTTACTAAGTTGGAGGACCCTCATATGTTGGCCTGAAGCCCCAAAAGGTCAAAGAAGTCAAAGTTCTTGCAAAGAATAAATTATTTAAATAATAAAGTGAAGTGACAAGGTCAAAGAGGATTATTTAAATAATAAAGTGAAGTGACAAAGTCAAAGAGGATTATTTAAATAATAAAGTGAAGTGACAATGTCAAAGAGGATTATTTAAATAATAAAGTGAAGTGACAAAGTCAAATAGGATTATTTAAATAATAAAGTGAATTGACAAAGTCAAAGAGGATTATTTAAATAATAAAGTAAAGTGACAAAGTCAATGAGGATGATTTAAATCATAAAGTAAATGGAGAACTTTCTAATTATGGAAAGTGGTTATAAGAAGGTTAACCCTAAAATGAGGAAAATGGGTTAAGTAGTCAAGTGGCTATTGGATATATGGACAAGTGGAAAAATGGGAAAAGTTGGACATAGGTGACTATGTGGACAAAGTGGCTATGTGGACAAAGTGGTCTAGAAGATGATTCTAAGGAAGCTACATGAAAGTATAAATAAGAGGCAAGGCTCTATCATTTCAAACATACTTGAAAATATTGAATATTAATAGGTGATTGAGGTAACTAAAGGATATCTAAGACAAATTTCAAAGGGAAGGTGAAGTAAAGAAGGCCAAAATTCAAAGGAGGATAAATTCTTTTGATGATGCTTTCTAAGGTATGTTATTTACAGGTCATCTCACCATTTTAGCAATAACTTGTTTTCTAGAATGATTCAGACCGTGAAATTGGGAGGCCAATAAGGCAACATATCCAAGTAGTTGTGGTGTGAATTTCAGCTTGTGGGTCATTGTATTTTTGGAGTTACACTCTGTGGAAAATAAGGTTTGTGGCTAGTCCCGAAACTAGTCTAAAACATGTTTTTCAGGTTAAAACGTCATAGCTTCTTCATAAAAGATCTAAATTTAGTAAGACCAAAAGTGTTGGTTAGAGTACACTCTGTAGTATTCTGTGTACAATTTTTAGATCCATATAACAAATATTATGTGTGGGGCACTCTCTAAAAGTTCGCTCTCTAGAATAAGCTAGAATTCAACAAGGTATGCCATTTTTTCCATAAATCCTTTTCTGAGAAGTTCCATGTAGTGACACCTAGAGGAATTGCATAAAACACACTGAAGAACATTGTGTACTATTTTTAGATCTTTATTCATTACAGGTACATAGTTATGATTAGTTCAAGTTAGGGTTGTTGACTAATCCAAAACTAGTCATGTGAGACTAAAGTAAAGTTTGATGAAAATGATAGTCTTTTGTTGTTAAAGTTAAGTAAGGTTTGCAGATATGTGATCATATACACCAGTTCTACTATAGAGTTTGAAATCATATTTGGATGTTCAAATTGATGAGGGATTTTGGTTGAGGTACAGGTTGGTGCATGGTTGATGCACTTGTTTATGGCACATGTTGATTACAGGTTGAGGTATATGTTTATGCATGGTTGATGCATGGTTAAGGTTATTAGTACAGTTTGTTTGGTGCAGGTTGATTGGTATAGGTTTACAACAGTATATCTCACAGTGATAGTGTGGCAGTGGTTCCATCATTCTACTTATATGTCAGGGCGGTTGGATGAGGCAAGGACAGGTGCTTATAGCCACCTTCCGGTTGTATCCAGAGAAAATAGGAGGTTTTAGTCTCCTTCTAGTTGTAGCCAGAGAATTTGGGAGTTGGAGCTTCCCTCGGGTTGTAGCTTGAAAAACTAGGGGGTTGGAGCCTCCTTTCAGTTGCAGCTGGAAAACAAAGGAAGTTGGTGCTTCCAATGAATCTAATTCTTCAAGACATATAAGAAAAAATATTATGTGATTTTCTCCCGCTTTGGGTTTCCACGTAAAAACACTGTGTACTGTGTATGTGTATGATTGTTCATTTGTTCATTGTTTATTTACTCTACAAATATTGGATGATAATGCTACATTTATATAACAATTACATTATATGGTTAAAAAGAATTAGATTTCTCTATTACTGATTCACCCCCCCTCTCAGTAATCCAAAAATTGGTATCCGAGCAGGTTCCTTCAGAAATCAGTTTAACCACTGAAAGTTAGATCATGGAGAACAACAACATGTATAAAAATGGAATACCACAGTTTGATGGAAATAAGTACGCATTTTGGAGAATAAGGATGAAGACATATATACAAGAAGAAGGATTTAAAATTTGATAATCAATTGTAGATGGATACACATCACCAACAGTTCCGCCGACAAATGACAAATAATTGAAGCTCAGTCAGAATAATTCCAAATCCACAAATGCACTTCTGAATGGTCTTGGAGAATCGGTATTCACCAAAGTTTCACATTGTAAATCCGCTAAAGATATTTGGGAAAAACTTCAAAATATTTATGAAGGAGATTCAAAAGTCAAAGAAACAAAGATTCAAACTTACAGAGGTCAGTTTGAACAACTAAAGATGAGGGAAGATGAGAATATTGCAGCTTACTTTTTATGAGT
>ML822923.1:20308-59069 GCA_009831015.1 Picea engelmannii
TGGATAGGTCAATATCTATAGATACATACATTATTGCAAGGATCAAAGGATTACCAACACAGGGATAAGATCCAGACTCGTTGTTTGCAAACAAGAAAACTGACATGAATCTGTCAGAGGCAATGAGGGAAAAATTTCACACTGTTAGAGTTGTGCGTGGGTTGGATGTGCCGAGAATATGCGACCCAACAATAAGGATTGCAATGCATGAATTGTCATGCAAGTTGATGAGGAAAGAGTTGAAAGGATATTAGAGGATAAGTGCTAGGATGAGGAAAAGGTCAAAAGAATATTGAAGAGAAGGATGAGGCTGAGCAACAGGAAGAGTGAACACAACAGGCCATCCAAAAAATCTATAAGGATATTCCATAAATATTGATGGTGGTAGAAGCCACTCTTGAAGAACAAGTCTCAACAATCAGGGAAGTCATTAAAGGATTCCACACTGGGATCTAATACTTGTAATCATGCACCACACCAGGGACACCACCAAAGGAAAAGGCAGAAAGAGAAATAATCGATATGACTTCAATAGAGATTATTAAGATATTGGAGGTGGAATATATGAAGCTATGTGAGGAAAGCATGCGGATTTGGAAAAATCTGATGGAGGATCCAAAGATGATGTTTGTGGAAGTTAAATTAAGGGATGCACAAGAAAAATCACAGAAGGCTTCGAAGAACATTAGTACATTGCCACCAGTTGAGTGCATAACGACCATTCTGGCAAGAAGACAGTCATACACTGGAGTAGAATAGATAAGAGACCTTGAAAATATTCTCCAGCAATGATTAGTATTGTTATCGAACAATTTGTACTTTGATCAAGAGAAAGGTTAAAGGAGAGTGAATTGGCGTAACTGGAGACTATCCTATCACTGCCACCTTAATAGTATGTGTCTTTCTATTTAGGGTGGTAAGCCTAGGGGATATGTCCTCGGTGACTGGGGGTTTTGAGAAGGCAAGGTAAAAAATGGCTAGATAAAGATCCCCTCTCACATGTCACCAACGATTAGAAAGTCTCGGTTTTATAGCTAATGAAATGATAATATGTCAAGGTGTACCTGCCCGGAACAAAGCAACAAGAAACTATATATATTGCAAGTACAGTTTGCTGGTTAGCACTTCATAAAACTGTAGACTTTCTTAAATCAAGCAATTGACTGATAATGATGAAGTAAACAAAAAAATATAACAACAATACTCCACATTAAATGCCTTGAAATAACTTCAAAATGACTAAGAATCATCAACCATTGAAATCATAATACTAGCATTTATTAGAAGCAAACAAGACAATGTATACATCAACCTTTCCAATTGCTTTTAGAAGGTTTTTATGCTGCAATTAATGGTTGTAGCTTACTTTAGTAACAACAACAATAATGTTAGTAGGTTAGGTTATTCTAGTGTTATAAATGGTTAGTAGGAAGCTCAAAGTATAGGTTTTGATGGTTGTTTTGATCAATAACTCAAAAGAGGACTTAGACTAGTGCTTTAGGGCAAATGGAGTCAATGATATGGCAACAGATGTTGAAGAGAAATAATGATAGTAGGAGAGTCAAAGATAAGAGAGATTGATAGATTGGAGTGTTGGTAACCCAAGGCTCCAATTATCAAACCTTAGTGGGAAACGAGCTACTAAGGTGTAGGTAACCTTAGGCCTTAGTAGATTTCCTCCCTCTTTAACTCAAATGAAGAAAAATCGGCTAAGATGAAGCAATGGATACTAAGGTGTTGCAATGGTAAGGCCTTAGCAAATGCTTCAAGAAAAATTGCCTCTTGACAAGATCTATTAGGTGAAGGCTTTTAAAATTAGGACAATATCATGTGCTAGTCTTCCTAGGGTTTAATCAAGAAATTTCATAATCTTTAATGTAAATGAAAGATAAATAAGACTATAACCATTCACTTAAGAAGAATTGCAGAAATATCACTTACATTCATCAAGAATAATCAAGAAAAATAATAGTTGAACACTTCCACCAAGAAACTTGTCAAAATACCCCAAGATTTAGCCTACCTCAACAAGTGCGCTTAAAATTTCAGCCAAGAAACCATATATAGGGCACAAATTTCAATCCTCACAAGTGTGAGTGAAAGATGATGAAAAATAAGAGTGTTTTTCCCCTTATTTATACAGTTACAATGACCAAAATTAGGTCAAAAAGGTCTACATGGCCAGTTACACATAATATCCAGTTTTTACATTAAATGTATTAAATAAACCTTAAATCAAGCTGTAAATATGATGTCATGCCCTTTTAGGGTGACGTTAGGCCCTTTTAGGGCAACGTTGGCCTCCTGGAGCAAAACATATGGCCTCCTTGGGCCTCAAGAATATGGCACACGTGCCACTTGGCACACAACTGCTTCCAAAGTATCCAAAACATTGGGTGACGTCATGGGTGACCTAGGTGATGTCATGGGCCTTCCAAGGCCTACATCAAGATGAAAAGGGAAATACCCCCCTTGGTCCAGGCTTGTCAGGATATCCTTGGTGGAACGTCGTCCTCTCTCTCTGGTGCAAACCCCTGTCTCTGCCCCTAGCTGGGTCACAACATCCATCTAGTGGGATTTTATCCCTATGGAGGTCCAAACTAATCATCTCCCCATATGTACCTATCCATTGGGTGTGGCCCTGTAAGATCAACAAATACACCCTCCATGGGCTTATAATTCACAGGGATCATAGCAATGTCGATCACATATAATCATTAAGTTATTTAAACATGTGCACGAAACCCCTTTTACTCAGACAAGTGCTCAAATACGTTATGCTATTCTACAATCCAAGTTTGGAGGGGATGCTAGGATGTCCTATTGGGATAATGCTCATTGGATGTGGGATGTTCTCGGGTGAAGTCAAATCTAGGCCATGTGAGTGGATGAGGTGGTAGGGGATGTCTGGGCAATGGGTGCAGTGATAGCAGGGAAATTAATGGCTTACCTGTGGGTGCCTCTGAAGAGGGTGAGATGCACCTTGTCATGGATGAAAATGTTTCCAAGCCCATTCATGCCTTTTATATTTTATTCTTATTGCTTTTTCTTTCAAGAGACTAGTTGGGGGGAATTTCCCTGGCGTGGTGATTAGTGGTGGCAATGTTACCCACAAGCATTTCATGGAAATGAGAAGGTTGGCTCGTGATGAGACCCCCTTTCTCTTGGCTATGCCACCAAGAGACACTACCCTAGCGTGGTGAACAACTAAATGGTAGTGTCATACCACTACATGCCCATGGACCTAATAGGTTGGCTCGTGATGAGATCCCCTATCCTCCAATTAGGTCTTGATTTATTATTTTTATGGGTCCCTCTGTTTCTTGCTGAGAATCCTTTTATTGCTTTGTCAAGGATCCATGGGTGAAGCATATCAAGGTTTCATTCTTTTGGATGTTATCTTTTTCCAGCTGATTTTACCCTTCGGGCCTTTATCCCCTTATTCCCACAAGGTAAGGTACAACCCTTTCATATTTGGCCAACCCAATGCCCAGACTAGTGTAATGGGATGGATGAGTGGGAAAAGGATAAAAAGTGGTAAGTATGGTGGGAATGAATGATGAACTTTCATGAATCCCCCCAGTGGAAACTCAAACTGTATGGGAACCAGCTTCCTAGGGCAGCCTGTCATTCCCCCCAGGTGTGGTCAAGTGGAAAGGCATAAGGTCCAAGCACACGTTAGAAGCAAAAATAATTAAATGCACATATTCAAATGTTTTGAGAATCAGAGTGACACATACCATGATACACAGACTCATTACCTCATGGAGAAAGACCCATTTCTACTACAGGACCAAGCCGATGTGATGGAAGTCGCTGCTGCTGACAAAGTGGAGGCACTGAAGAAGAAAAGGATGGGCCCTCTAGGGCCATGCTCAAGTCGATATGGCTCTCGGTACTCCATGTCTAGGACCTATGGGCCTCGAGACATAATCTCCTCAATTATACCTAGGCTAGGGGATAACAAGTACCACTGTAGGACGAAGAAATAAGGGTAATAGAATAATTGGCAGCTATGCATACCACAATAAAACAAGCATCACATGGCAGCGAGGGGAAACTCATGACCTTGACTGTGCAGGTCGTAGAGGAGATTTTGGAACAAAATGATCCAGATTATTTTTGGCAAGAAATGAGATCGGAGATATAATAATTAAATGTATAGAGAGATCTTAGATATCCAATAATATAAAAAAAAATATATCAGATATGCAACCATAAACACAGAGATACAATAATACACAATTTCTATTAATGAGTGAAATGTACAAAACTATAGAAATATAGAGTGAAAGACTCGCTATAATGGTGGAAGCTTATCTATGAGAAGAGATGTGATGGCTACTCATATTCAAAAGAAGATGATTTTACAATGAGGCTCCAAAGGCATTTTTATCATAAAGAAAATCCAAAAACCTAACCCTGGAAGATGAAAAGCCAACAGTTTTGTGGACCCCGTTTTGGGTAGTTTGGTGTATCAACTTCCCGGGGGCGTAACTTTGGCATACGATCTCTGTTTGGGGCGAACAATAGCTTGTTGGAAAGGTATCATCGAGGATATTTATTTTGGGGGATCAACCAAAGTGTTATGCCATAATTGAGGTGCTCAATCCCAAAAAAAAACTTCATTTAGGCCCTCAAAATGGCCCTGGAAGTTCAGGAACCGAAACACTACTAAAAATAGTAAGTTGCCAGAAGACTTTTTTGAGCCAGTTGGAATAGGTGTGTGGCAACTGATATCCACCTGGATAAATCTTCCCTCCTTAGGAAGCAATGGTATTCATTGCATTGAGTGCCTGAGGGAGAGGGGAAAGCGATTGCTGAATCTGAATCTTGGTGAGTTGCTTGCCTTGTTGGAGGCGTTGCGCTGCTTGGTTTGTGGAAGACTATCATGAACTTATTGTTGGCGAGGTTGAATTTGTTCAACCAGTGGGGATACATGAGATTAATGTGTGCAAAATGAATCTTTGTGCTTTTCTCTAATCTTTTCGACCTGCTTCTATTGGATAGAAGGTGCTCGAACCGAGGCTGTAGTGGTTGGAGTGTCCTTCTATTCACCCTTTGAATAGATTGTGAAGAAGCTAAATTTTGTAGTATGAGATACTACCTTGCAACACTGTTTAGGTTGGAAAGTAGTTGGAACTACCTCTGGTATCTTGTAGAGATGACCCCCCAGAGTAACAATGACACTACAGGGTCAAGACTCATAGATAACATATCGCTTCCACATTCTCAGTTATGAATGTTACAATGAATAGTTTATGTTGCAATTTGTGTCACAATGGTACTTCATAATTACAATTACTAATTAATCAAGAGTAAAGGGACAAAGAAATAAAACGTGCAAGGTAGATAAGTAGGAATGAATACGATGATAGCCTCCCACCTCCTCGTCTCTACAGAAACTTGGTTCTTGCAGCCCTAATAGATGCCTTAGGTGAGACTTCAATTGCATGCAGGTGATGTTGAAAGGGTCAGTGTCTACAAGGTTTGTTGGTAGAATAAATTTAACCTAGGGTCTTATAATCGTGAGCCAACAACACCCTTACCCATGAGTTCATTGGCTATCCCCATACCGACACCATCAGAAGACTTCCCACCAAATTCGCCTGTAAGTCCCACTCATGAGATTCTTCCTCCTCCAAATTTCCATACCCCACATTTGTATATGGATATTTGGTTCATGTCGTATAGTGAAACCCCACATCCTCCTCTTGTCGGTATACCCATCTTGTTCAAAATTTATAATCTCTCATCCTCACCTCATACACCTTCTAGAGATGACACTCCCATTACCCAATTGAGTCTCGCTCAAGGCACCACTCCATGTACATCCTTTACCCAGACCACCACAAACCCATTATACTCCTTCATCTTTCAATCAGGTGAAGACATTTTGGACACCATGTCTGCACCTGATTGCCCATGGGATTCCTTTCACCACCATTCCTTCTTTTTATCTCACACCGCATCTCAACCACACTTAGATGCTCCGGTCTGTGCAATTGAAGCTAAAGATTTCTTTCCTCCTGGTCATGTTGATTGGTTCAAAAAATCAATCCTCACACCCGACGCATTTGAAGAAGAGAATATGAAAAAAATATCCCTCACAATCAATATCGACATCTCTACCAAACCAAACGTCATTGAATAAATAACTCTAGGAACCACATGCTCTCCTGAAGATATTGCAACATACAAGGCCCTCTTTCAGAAGTTCCAAGATGTTTTCACATGGTGTTACACATAAATGTCTAGATTAGATCCTGCCATTGTCAAGCATAGTACCAACAAATGGTATGACAGTGCCCCTGTTCATCAAAAGTAATGCCCCCTTCACCCTTCTAAATCCATGGATATCAAAGCTAAAATTGATAAGATGTGTGTCACTAGCTTCATCTATCTAATTGCATATACATCATGGGTCTCCAACCTCGTCTCTGTCAATAAAAACTAGGGAACCATTAGGGTCTGCACCGACTTTAGTGACCTCAATCAAGATTGTCCCAAAGACAAATTTCCAAACCTATTCATTGACCATGTAATTGACGCTTATGCTGGTCATGAGGTCCTCTCAATCATGGACAAGTTCTCCAACTATAACCAGATTCAAATTTGCCATGCTGAACAATACAAAATGGCATTCAAAACACCATGGGGTACCTTTTCCTATTGTGTTATGCCCTTCAGACTAAAAAACATGGGTGTTACCTTCCAACGAGCCATGACATATGCATTTCATGATCTGACCCACATTATCCTCACTTACTTGGATGATGATCCAGATTTATGCAAGGACACAATGACATACAAAAATACAAATAAACGGAGATATGTAGCGGAAGTAAAACTTCATTTCATTAACAACAAATGACTAAAATATGCTTACAGACAGAATGGAAATAAAATAGCCCAGGCGCTGGTAGCTTATCTCTGAGAAGAGATGTGGTGGCTGCTGGCCTATGAAATCTGTGTTACAATGAGGCTCGAAGGCCTATATATTATTGAGAAACAATGGAAAACCCTAAACATCCAAAAACCTAACCCTAGGAGATGAAACACCAGAATATGGGCCCCGTTGGGGTAAATTGGTACATTAATTTCTCGGGGTCGTAACTTTCGCATACTATCTCTGTTTGACGCACATGATACATCGTTAGAAAGATCTATCCAAGGAATACACTGTTGACAGTGAATATTGAGTCTAGAATGGACTATTTTATTTCCATTCTGTCTGTAAGCATATTTTAGTCATTTGTTGTTAATGAAATGAAGTTTTACTTCCGCTGCATATCTCCGTTTATGTGTATTTCTGTATGTCATTGTGTTCCTGCATAAATTCAGATTAGTGGTATTAGAGAAGTCTTATCTTTCTCGATCCTTCTTTGCATGTCCCCAATGAGATCATGGTATAAGGATTTAGGGCTCGATCTGGTTGAGCCATTGCAAGATCAACCTCGCAAACCCTGACGACCGCCCATGGGGGAAGAAAAGAAAGATGAGGGAGCAGGAGATCCTATCGAATTATTGCTCGAGGAGGCCCTCAAGAAAAAAAGGAACGAGATGATAGACAAATTTTCCCAGATCCTTCAACAACTGCCCACTGGCAGTGCATCTACATCCAACAACCACTCTGGAGGCGCCACTCCTTTTAAGGTACAAGTAAACTTTGACATTCCCATATTTGAGGGCCAAATAGATGCAGATGGCATTGATAGATGGTTGAATCTTCTAGAAGGATATTTCTTGGTTCATGACTTTTTCAACCGAGAAAGGATTATTTTTGCACTCCTTAAAGCCGCTCCCCATGTCAAGGATTGGTGGGAAACCTACTGGGAGCAACAGAGCGAGGGGGAACCCTCCCTGTTCTCTGTCGCACCCACTTGAAATTCTTTCTAAGACGCCATCAAGGAACAATGTTTTCCTATGGGGATCTATGAGGACAAATACATACAATGGACTACGCTGCGGTAGTAAAGAGACCAAGATGTGCATGAGATGACGAATCTATTCCATACCCGACGCACAAAGTTGGGTATCAAATATTCGAAGAAACATTTGGTGTTAAAGTATCGTAGTTGTCTGCATAGATATATTCAGGAGGAAATGGAGTTCCTCAACATCTCCTCGCTTGGAGCGGCATACCGGTATGCTGCCAAGATTGAGTAGAAGTTCAAACAGAAGAAGCGAGACTTTGGGTCTGTGAATCAGAAGCAAGGGAAAGGTACCCCCAAACCGTCGAACAAAAGACCAAGCCAAGGCGGGGCGGCCCAGGAAAACTCTCCAAAGCCACAAGCAAAGAAAAAAAACACGAAGCCAAAAAAGAACATGGGGAAGTGGTGTGAGTTCCATAAGAGCTCCACTCACAACACAAGTGAGTGTCGGGCCAAGTAGTCACTGGTAGCCGAGTTGAAGGCTTTTGAATCAGATGTAGGCTCTGAATCTGAATTAGAACTCGACAAGGGGAATGACAGGGGGAAGAAAATTATCAATGTAGAGCCCAATGCCACCGTTTCCACCACGAAGATCCAAAAGAAGGAACCAAAAGATCTAGAGGAGGCAGAGCACCTCTTCCGTTCCTATATGTGGGTAAAGGGTTCCCCGTTGTAGTGTATTGTCGACAATGGGAGCCAGAAGAACCTCATCTCAGTAGAGGTCATGAAATGTCTAGGCTTGCCAACCATAACACACCCACAACCATACACCATCGGGTGGCTACACCAAGGATGGGACTTCCGCGTAATCCAACAATGTCGCCTTCCCTACAACATCAAGCCCTTCATGGATGAGGTATTATGTGACATTGCTGCTCCTGATGTTTCTGATGTATTATTAGTCCAACCATACTTGTGGAAGCAACATGCTGTGTATGAGTCTAGGCCTCGTGCTGTTATTATTACTTTGGGAAATAAGCTGTACAGGATACTGAAAATAGCACTGCCTACAACCATCTCTTTGGTTACTGCAAAATAATGCAATAAGTTCATTTCCAAAACCAGGAAATTTGTTTTCCTGATGATCCGCCCTCAGGGAAAGAAGAAGACTGCGTCCACGAACTCCAGACAAGTCCCCTCTGCACGAAAACAACATATGAATAAGGTCATGGAGGAGTACGAGGACATCTTCACCTCTCGATGCCTCTTTACTGTCAGGTCAAGCACCCCATTGATCTGACCCCAGGTGTGCTGTTGCCTAATGGACCGATCTATCGATGCTCTGTTCTAGAGAATGATGAAATCAAGAGGTATATTCAAGAGCTGTTGCAGAAAGGTCACATCCGGCCGAGTTCATCACCCCATGGGAGCCCGATCATGCTGGTGTAGAAGAAGGATGGGACTTGGAGACTCTGCATTGACTATCGGGCACTGAACAAGATCACTGTCTGGAATAGGTACCATATCCCACATATTGATGACCTTCTGGACCAACTCAAGGGAGCGAAATATTTCAACAAGATCGACTTGAAGTCTGGGTATCACCAGGTACCAATCGAACCCTCTGATGTGTGGAAGACTGCCTTCAAATCCAAGGAGGGCCTTTTTGAATGGTTGGTCATGCCTTTCGGGTTGACGAATGCCCCTGCAACCTTCATGATATTAATGGACGACATCTTGTGACCATTCACCAACTCATTTGTAGTGGTGTACTTGGATGACATTCTGATCTTCAATCATACTTGGGAAGAGAACCTCCACCACATCCGACAAGTGCTCCAAACACTGCGGAAACACAAGTTGTGTGCCAATTTGGAAAAGTGCACTTTTGGCATGACCCAGGTTCAATATCTAGGATACATTATTGATGAGCGGGGGGTGCATGTGAATCCAGCCAAGATCCAAGTCATTCGGGATTGGCCAGCCCCAACCACCCTAACAGAGCTTTGCAAATTTTTGGGTCTTGCCAATTTCTACCGCAGGTTTGTGTTGGGATTCTCTCATATCACTTGGCCCTTGAGTCAAGTCACCAAGGGGGGAGTGAAAGAAAAATTCTTTTGGTATGAATCTCAATAGAAGGCATTCGACGATTTGAAGCATCGTCTCAGCTCTACACCAGTGCTCACATTACCGGACTTGCAACAACCATTTGAGATCGAGATAAATGCCTTTGACTATGCTATTGGGGCAGTCCTTACTCAACAGGGGCATCTAGTGGCATATCATAGTGAGACACTTTCCGACATAGTACAGAAGTATCCAACTTATGACAAGGAGATGTATTCCATTGTGCAAGCTTGCCGACAATGGAATCATTACATTTTGGGAAAGGATAAGATCATCCACACAAACCACCGACCCTTACAGTTCATACAGACACAAGGGAAGTTGCAGAACGATCACCATCAGAAGTGGTCCACATAATTGCAACAACTTCATTTGAACATTAAGTACAAGAAAGGAAGCACCAATAATGTTACAGAATACCTCAGCTGACCCCCTATCATGGCACTAACCACGATGCTCAACTCTTGTGGGCACGAGACTTCCGATTGGCTGCTTCTCTACAAAAGTGATCCAAAATTTGGCCACACATACAATACGCTCTTGGAGGGTAAGCAAGTTCCTAATTTTCACCTCTAGGATGCCCTGCTATGTCACCTGGGACATCTTTGTGTTCCTTCAAGAGAGCGTGCCAAGATGATTTGGGAGGCGCACTATAGTCGGGTCGCTGGGCATTTCGAGGTCGAGAAAACCATGGTAGTACTACAAAAGTATTTCTATTGGCCGAACCTTCGACAGGATGTCGGGAAGTACATCAAGTCTTGCACTGCTTGTGCCATTACCAAACCAACCATCAAGAAGCAAGGCCTCTATACTCCATTTCCCACCCCTAGTCGACATTGGGAATCCATCTCCATGGATTACATGTCGGGCCTTCCTTCTACTAAGCATGGAAATGACTATGTTTTTGTGGTCGTCGACAGATTCTAGAAGATGTCCATTATGATGGCCTACAAGAAGAATATCACAACAGAAGCTACTACTAAACTCTTCTTTGAGAGAGTGTGGGTACACTTTGGGATCCCACAGTCTATCATCTCAGATCGGGATAGCAGGTTCCTCACTACATTTTGGTCTAGCCTCTGGTCGATGCTGGACACCAAGCTCACCAAGTCCACAACTTTCCATCCGCAAAATGATGGCCAGACAGAGGTCATCAACCAGATGATTGTACACATTCTACTCATGTACAACTCAAATAATCCATGCACATGGGATGAGAGCCTCCCCTATGTACAACATAGCTACAACTGAGCTCTCCATAGCTCAACTAGCCACATCCCCTTTCAGGTGGGCTTGGGATTCTAGCCACTATGTCCCATTGACGTAGCTATGCCATTTACGGCTACTCAGGCAGATTCAACCCATGTCCAGTCTGAGGCTGACAAGGCAAACAACTTCATTGAGCACATTCAGCACATCCGCCAACAAGTTCATGACATCTTGGACAGAGCCAATGCTAAGTACAAGCAGCGACATGATCAACATCGGGTGCCACACAAATTCCAAGTGGGCGACAAAGTGTGGCTACATTTGCAAAAGGAACACCTTGCTGGACCCTACCGCAAGGTTTTCTCACTCCGATATGGGCCATACACCATCACCAAGGCTGTAGGGGACAATGCTTTTGAGCTCGGTATTCCACCATTCCTTGGTCTGCACCTAGTGTTCAATGTCTACCGCCTTCGGCCCTAATTTCCACCTTTATTGGACACATCCGACATGGCAGAACAACTCACACCAATAGAGTTAAACCCAGATTGCATGGAACAAGCCACAATTGATCAGATTATGGACACACAAATCAAGAACACCCGCCAACAGAGGATCTAGCTATATCGAGTTGTCAAAGCAGGCCAACTCCTTCACCAGGGCAAGTGGCTCACCATGGACCAAGTTCAGTGGAAGTTTCCTCATCTCATGGAGGAAATCAATGCAATGGGGACCATTTCTTCCTAAGGGGGGAGGAATGATCCAGTTGGATATTGGTGGCCATCCGCCTATTCCACTTGGACCGACACCATTGTTTCTTTCAGTTTTTCAGTTTCCTTAATTGTAACACAATTTACTATTTTTAGCAGTTTTTCGGGTCCTGAACTTATGAAGCCATTTTGAGGCCCTAAACGACGTTTTTTGGGCATGAATTCTTCGACAAATACGAGTATGTTCCGGACTATTGAACGGCTCCGGAAGTTTAGGACCTGAAAAAATGCTAAAAATAGTAAATTGTGCGACAATTAAGGAAACTGAAAAATCGAAAGAAACAATGTTGTGGGTCCAAGTGGAATAGGCGGGTGGCCACCAATATCCACCTGGATCAGATGATCTCACTTCTCACTCCAAGAAACATTCCCAACACATCGAGGATTTACGACTCATCTTTCAATGATGTCATAGATACAATATTTGACTAAACCCTCTTAATTGTGTCTTTTGCGTCACTGCGAGATGCTTGTTGGGATTCATTGTCTCCCAACAAGGTATCACAGTGGATGCCTTTAAATTCCAGGCCATTAATGAGATTCCTCCTCCCAAGAACTTACGCCAGTTACAAAGCCTCCAAGGCAAAGCTAATTTCCTACAATGTTTTTTTCCTGACTATGCTATTCGTGTCCATGGCTTCTTGCGCTTATTACGGTGGGACATCCCATTTCAATGGGACCAACATGATCAAGATGCCTTTGAATATATTAAAGACGCACTCAATAAAGCACCACCAATTAATCCCCCATACTATGATAGGGATTATATCATGTATCTGTCAGCCTCATAGGTGTCAGTCGCAAGAGTGTTAATCTAGGTAGGAGATGACCAACACGAGCACGTCATCTAATATATTAGCAAAAATCTCTCAAGGCCACCGCTCAAATACAATCACGAAGAGAAACTAGCCCTCGTAGTTGTCCTTGCGGTACAAAAAATGTGACACTATATCTTTCTCTGAACTACCAAGGTCGTGGTAGATCCCAATCCTATGCAAGAATTTCTTAGTCAATGCCAGATCAATGGAAAATTCACTCATTGGATCGTCATTCACCAATAATACAATCTCGAGTTCACCACTCCTAAAAGTAAAAAATCCCTCATCCTATCCGAACTCATTGTTGACTTGTCATCAAACACATTTGACCCCCCTATCAAAGAAAACTTCCCGATTGAACATCTATTCCTTATTTCATTCAATGACTCATGGTATGGGGATATTCTTGTCTACCTTTGTACACACAAATTTTGACCTCATCTCTCTTGAGATGATCGCCGTCATATCCGTCACCCATCTTCCCATTACCTCCTCATAGGAGATGTACTATATCACAGGTGGTAGACACAATTCTCCGTCGTTGCCTCACCATTGAAGAGGCAGAAAAAGTGCTCAACGATTTCCACGACAGTGCATGCGAAGGTCACCTCTCTAACATGTCTACTGTGAAGAAAGTAGTTTGGGCTGGCTACTTTTGGCCATCTGTGTTTCATGACTGCATCCATGTTGTCAAACGCTATGGAAATTTTCAATTATATGCTCACAAAGCCTGAGCACCACCTGCTCCTCTCCATCTCGTCATAACGACAGGTCCCTTTTGCAAATGGGGCATCGATTTCATGACTTGCAACCCCTCATGTAGTAATGGGCACAATTATATAGTAATTGTTGTTGACTACTTCATAAAATGGGCCAAAGCCATGCCCACATTCAATAATACAACCGACACAGCTGCCCACTTCTTCTTTAGCCATGTCATTTCTCGATTTAGAGTTCCCTTCCAACTCGTTTATGACCACACTAAACATTTTGAAAATGACGTTTTCCTTGAGTTATTCGCCAAACTCAAGTTTACTCATGAATTCACTTCCCCATACTACCCTCAATCGAACGAGTAGCTCAAAGATGTTAATAAAGTCCTGAAAATCGTGCTCCAATGCACTGTCAATAAACATAAGACCAATTGGAATCACATGATATTCTTAGCCTTATGGGCATATCGTATTGTTGTCAAAACTCCACCGGTTTCACACCATTCCACCTTGTTTATGGGGTAGAATATGTTCTCCCCATCGAATGTGAAATCTATACTCTATGCACCACAATCAAACTCTTTCTCGATACCACTCTAATGGAGCAGTGATTGCTCAATCTTGAATCTCTTAATGAATATCGTCGATCCTCTTTACAAAACAATGAAGCCGCCAAAAAATGGTCCAAATTTGTCTTTGATCAACAAATAAATCTTCGGTCCTTTATTGAAGGTGATCTAGTGTTGGCCTATGACATCACCCATGACACTTTAGGCCAGGGGAATTTTGATTGCATTTGGAAAGGACCATTTATCATTCACCATTGTCTCACCAGAGGTGCCTACATCTTGGCCTAACTTGAAGGATCTAAATTCAAAGACCCTGTTAATGGGTTATACTTAAATAAGTTCTACCCTTAAGTGTAGCCACCCTACCTTAGGTTCTTCTTGTATTTTCCCAGTGTTTTTAGTCTTTTTTCAAAACACCCTATCATGACATAGGCCCAATCCTTTGTCCTTGTTTTGACAGATGAATCCTCCACTTGCTTACCACATTGGATATGTCGATGGTGCTAGTTGTTGGACTCAAAATATCGCTTCGGAAGCATGGGCCCTTTACACCCCAGAACATGTATTACTCCACGTGGTATATGCCTCAACCTCGCCACTAATAATCAAGTTGAATACACTGCCATCATTGGTCTCCTCTTAGAGGCCATACACCTTCATATTCGTCACCTAAGCATCCTCTTAGATTCCTAGCTCATCGTTATGTAGTTTAACAACGTGTATCA
Source organism: Picea engelmannii (assembly GCA_009831015.1). Taxonomy (NCBI): domain Eukaryota; kingdom Viridiplantae; phylum Streptophyta; class Pinopsida; order Pinales; family Pinaceae; genus Picea; species Picea engelmannii. The sequence goes on from ML822923.1 coordinate 35,114, forward strand.
CATACATGACCCGTTCCTATATTGCAAATACCTGCAAGTCAAACTTTTATCTCAGAATTTTGAATCAATTACATTTATTCATATTCCTAGGATCCTAAACCAAGTTGTAGATCACATGGCTAATCAATTCTTAGATTAGCATTTTTCACATTAACATAGATAATCAAGTTTCAATATTCATCCATCACTAATAAAACAAGCATTCATCCATCACATATGCAAAATCATATGAAACATCATCATAAAATATATCCATAATATATATAAATGGTGCCATCAATGTTTCATAAAAAATACACAAACTCCTCGACCCCATGGCCAAGGCCCAATCTCATATATATTCCCTAAACACATACAAAATTGGAGTCATAAATCCTATACCTCATACAAAATGTGGGCCAATCCCATACAACCTATAGTGGGCACCTACGGTTCCCCTAGCTCTAAAAACTCACCCGCTGGTGGGTTTGTTGGTGGATCCTGCCCAGCTAGAGGATTTCCCCCTCCCCCACCCAGGGGAATCTCTCTCTCAGGGATGCGACCAATCACTACTGCCCCCACCATTATATCCTAATTAACCAAGGATCACCATCCACAATCCCCACCTATGCATTGCTCCAACATCTGGTCATATTGTATATGCGACCATCGATCCTTGGACACACCCTCCAACACTACCTCAAACCACCTTCGCAGGGTGTCCATATCCCAAGTCACGACGGTTTTATCCTCCCTCATAGGAGAATGCGATGGACCTGCCCCAAGGTTATCATAGCGATGACACCACCTAGATCAACCCTCTACCTCCCACTCCTCCTACTCTCTAGCATCAGTGAAGTTCGTCTCTCGACTAGTGGGACCAACATATGCAACACCATACATAAAGATCCATTAATATTTTTTGATATAAGCCAATCACATATCACAACATATCAAACATGCAACATAATATCAACATACCTTGACGATCCCATAATTCACTCGGTGGCAGGCGCATGTCTGGATGGTGTAGAAAATCTATCCTTGAATACAAGAACTCTAGAATGGTCTGCGGAGTATGCCTCTAGACCCCCTCAAAATTTGGCATAAAATAATGTCCTCTTTTCCTGCACCCATGTCGAGCCAATAACTTTCCCCATCGCATCAACTGAGGGTCACACATCGGAGGTGGATCCAATATCACTTGGGGGCGTAACAAAATCACCTCCTCCAAGAAGAACAAACATAAGACAGAACCAAAAGTGAAATATCTTGTCATCGTAGTCACACATCTATCTAACTACACTACCATACAAGCATGCATCACATGCACCCACGCGTACATCCACCCCTCTACCGCCCTCTCTACAATAACAAGGTGCACCCCAGAAATGCGTTGGGTCCTCAGTGACCTAAATATCCTCACCACCATGGCACAAAATAGTTGGGTCTCTAGTGAGTCCTTCACACCTATGTTGATCGACCCCCCACTTATCGACCCCTCTCGCAAATAGTGTTATCTCACCATCTCAGAAACTATCACCCCCAAAGGAATCTGCAGCTAGGTATCTAGCTTAGTCCCCCAAAAAGGGAGCCCCGTGAGGAGATAAATGTCTTTATCCATTGTAATACGGAGCTTGCGACCCTGCACCTCAAATAGTTGTCACCATAGAATCCACATCCAAATAATGAATTGCAAGAGTGCCTTCTGAGACCACATCAATGAGCAATCAAAAAATCTCAAGAGGCCCGCTTGGGCCAATCGACGCCAAATCTGGTGGTCCTCCCCTACTTCTCTATGAAGAGCATACCAATCCCTCTCTCTCCATTGGATAGGCATCACGCCCTTGTACTTGCACCCAATCCATAAATTTGAGTCAGTACACATCATCATGACATAAAAAAGAAGAAGAGAGCACAAAAACCTTCCCATTGCTCATCTGTATTATCACACATCAACTTGCCTCTGCATGACTGTTTCTTAGACATGCATGCATATGTGCATGAATATCACACAAATAGATGTGTTGTTACCACGTGGCTTCCCCAAGGATAGGCGTGCACAGATGCATGGATGTATGATAAATTGTCATGCACAAATGCGTGACTACCCATCAAACAACCGTGCCTAATTGGCGGCACTGTCCCCATGATAATCGCATGATTTTGCAAGCCAAAAACCCTTGTCCTCACACATGTTTGTGCAACAATGATTTCCATAGTCGCACACACTATGTGAGACTGTAGATATTACTTCCACGCACAAGTGCACAACAACCAGGGTTTTTCCCACTCAAAATCTCTTTTCCACACACAAAAAGTGTCATATGGCCCCCAACCCATAAAATAAAAAAACAAACATATGTGAGAGGTCTAGGCCACTCACCAGACTCTCTCACCGATTGAAATAATGTCCTCATGCTCTCATACTAATCACCAAGGATAAAAAACCTCAACCTCAAACCTCAACACACACAAGTACAAATGAGGTCATATTATGGGCTCCATACCTCAGATAATGAGCCTCATCCTTCTTCTCATCATATTGATAGCCTACCCCGCAATGGACTCCCACATCATATTGTTCCAGTTACATTAGATGCAACTTCTCATCATCAATAAACCTCCATTTCATCCAACATCAATTTCCCATTTGCATGATCATTCTCCATTCATATACCTGGTACATAAACCCACCTATGTGGCCCCACCCTTCATCAGACAACTCCTACACACTTGCACCCCAAGCGGGCCAAGTCATCATTCCATGGGGCACTCGTTTCCGTATATGTACTTCCAACCCCATTAGTCTTTATTAATTTGATAATTGTATAAAGCACGTTTCCAATTCCAGCAAGTAGAGTAGATTTTTTGATCATCACAACCGATGATGTCTTTTCCCTTTTCTCACAACAACCCATGTCGCCGTTGGTTGGGGAAATCCCCTTTCATCACCACCTTTGCAAATATACCCCCATTTTGGCCCAAATACTAACTATCACCGATACCCCTGTCTCATATATCCGTATTTTGACCTATCATCCATTCCTTTGCAGTCTCACCGATTCAACATAGTTTCCCCAATATCTGGTTCTCCCTTTGACACCAGATCATGTGTTACGGTTGCTACCATCATTCCAATTACCCCCAACCAAGGGGATTTCTCAAGTCTCATACATCGTGAACATCGTTCATATCACCATTCCATCCATACTCTCCCCCATTCAGTCCTCGATACCCAGTTGATCGAATCAATGCCAATAATCCCTTTGCTTCTTGCAGTCACACCCCTCTCCTGTCAACAACACCACAAGTTTCCAAGTAAGTGGAAGTATCTTGAATCTCATTCCCTTATTAATGAGTAGTCTTCATCGGTTTCTGATGTCGTTGACCCCCATGACATTCGAATCCAACATAGTTTCATGTTACGGTGGGTCTTACTATGCGATCGTTGCAATTTTCAGTAATCGTCGAAGACCTTTGAATTTGATAGGCCATCAATGCCTCTGAGTGGTTCATACCTTGATTCAAGGCACATTCTATAATTAGAACCATCATTTGTCATTTTTTGATGCCCCCGAGGGCACTGCAGACATCTACTTCATCAACAATACTCAGTCTCCATCATTTCATTTATGGTTTAATGAAATGAGCATGGGGCATTCCCGCCTCGTTTGTACACAGATTTACATGTCAATTTTTGGAGTTTACTTGATTCCATTCAAAATCCCCTTTTCCTTCAACAAGGTCGCTCTCATAATTCCTCTTATCAGTAGATACAACTCTCCTATCTCATGACAATCTCAACAAAAGAAACATTGATGTATTTTGGATATATGTATGCTCCTAACCTCACACATCAGGGGGAATCTGTTATCACCGAAAAATTTCTCAGACACTGGAGGAAGAAACAACTAGCATAAACACTACATACTTCCATCATTTACAGAGTCTATTTTAGCAAGATGATCAAAACTATAAAAAAGACCCATGATTTTTTGCGCATTCCCACCAAAATCAACGTGTGCACATCCGCATGGGTAAGAAAAGCACTGAATGTGCACTTTGCACATCCTGTGTGACTGTCTTTGAAGAAACCCGTACGGATGCAGAAATGACGTAGTTATGAATTTGGTCAGGCCTCAACCACTTCCAGACTGAAGTGAGTCAAGACAAGACCCCAATATCGACCCAAAATATCGCCTTGGGATGACTGAAAGGATGGGATGTACCTTAAAGGGCCTCCCATTCACACTTGGAACAAGTTATAAAATACCTTTCTATGGTTCTATAAATAGATGGCCATTGTATGCTAAAATGGAAGAAGTTCATTGTATTGTTATGCTGCATAATTACTCTTGGAAAAACTGTTTGTTCTCTTGAGAATGGTTTGAGCAAGCATTGCATAGGGAAGGAATTCCACCTCTTGGAAATATTTGCCATAGAGTTCTTCACCATTGTCAATTCAAGATAGGAGAGTAAAATCTCTACTTTGAGGGATTCAAGAGCCCTCCCTAGGAGGAATATGGGATTCATAAATCCCACATTTCTCCTCTTGGTGTTCTCAATTTCAAAGACCATTCTCTATTGGGCAACTGTTCTTTGCATCAAATTTCATGCATCCTTTTCTTAGTTTAGTCCTCTTTGTTTTCCATTCCCTTTTATTCTATTTTCTTGTTTTCTTACTTGTGGGTTCACTAACCTACTAACCATTGTTTTGTGTTTCTTTTCTGGCCTATCAAGGCAACCAAAGGGGTCTGTTTTCTCTCACTCTAGTGACCGAAAACACCAAACAATTATCATAATTGTATCTCACACCTTCATTGATTGGACTTGGGCTCTCACCATCCTAGGCTAACCTTCAGAAAGCCCGTGTTTGGATATTCACTGATTGGACTTAGAGCCTAATCACCCCGGGTTGATTTCTGGAAGAGTGAGTTTTCTTGACTACATATTAGAGAGTCCTTTATAGGACCGTGTTGATTATAAATTTTCAACCCCATAGAATGCGTTCAAGATTTTATTCTTTTTGAATTAGAATTTATGGATAAAGTTCATAAGGATACTAACCAAGGAACCCGTTCCCAAGGGGATCCTTGTGTTTTTTCCTTTCTTTGGAAACGTTGGTTCCCCTTAATCGCCACCTTGAGTCTTCCTAGATTCATTGTGGGGCTATCGACTTTGTTGTTTTCCACTCCAAATGTCGCAAATTCTCCTAATGCTTCTCAAATAAGCACCTTATGTCAAGAGCATCAAACTAATGTGTACACTTTACCTTCTTCACCAGTGAAATACATTCCTCCTCCTTCTACCTCATTTGGTGAAAGTCTAGCTTCTAGTAACCATAAGTATAAAATGCATAGAAAGAGGAATATAAAGGAGAATAAGTGAATATGAGGAGACAAGTCACCATCCATTGCAAGTCATGTTGGAGACATGTCATCAACCAATGAAAGTCATACTTGAGAAAAGTAATTAGCCACTACAATTCATGATGGGGGTATTGATATTGTTGAGAAATCTAGATGAATATGATGCAAGCCTAAGTTTCCTTGTAAACTTTTCAAGGGAGATCACCTTATTCATTTGTTCCCTACTATTCCAAAGGTATAGAGAGTATGGTCCTCATTGCCATATATTCTTCTCTTGAACAATATAGAGTTTCCCAACAACCCTATCAACCATTTGTTAATGAAGTGATTGAGTTGATGTATTTTTTTACTGATCCCACTCTTCCCTCAAAGAGTGATATGTTTGAGGTGGATGAACCGATGCAATATTCAATCAATCTCACTCTTCCTTTGGAGAGTGATTTGAGTACCACTCAAATTTTATTTACTACATGTTATCACTCTAAGAGTCACTCCCAGACTGCAAATGAGAGTAATCTTGGTAAGATAGAAATGTAAATGGATTAAAATAGTTTGAATGGGTGGATCAACAAGAGAAGAGTAAAAAGGAGGGCATCAGACTGCTGCAAATACATTCCATTGGGCATGGAGTCATAACATCCTACATATCAAAGGAAATCGAGCTACCTACCAGACAAAAGGATTATGAAAATATGGATAGAAGAATAGAAGGTAAACAAAGAGAAGAATATCCACATAACAGAGATCCTTTCTGTAATATAGATTAAAGAGTGCTTGAACAATAATATGTGATTAACAAGTAATTACCACAAATCCTTTGCAGCTCATGAATTCATTAACCAAAGGCAGATTTTAATCTTCAAAATCTGTAAATATTACTCAATAAAGATGAAAAGATAAAATGATAACAAAGAACACAAAGTCTGATAAGCAACTCTCATGAATCTCTAATGGCAGAACTGCTAATTACAATAGGCCCCCAGGCTTACAATTGAACAGATAAATTGTTCCTCTAGCTCTCTCCTCTGTTGGATCATGAATCCCATTCTCCAAAAGAGATATCATTCCTTAAATAGAAAATAGCATCCAAATAACCTTAGGAGGTTGAATCCCATCTCCTCCATTGGATTCTAAGTCTTGGAGATAGGTGGAAACAATCAAAGAGACAAAAATCCAACAAAATGCTATTTTTTCAGGAATTTGTTGGAAGTCATTAATAAATTGTTTCCACCTCATGCATGAGGCCTTTGAGGGAGATAAATATTAGGTGCAGGTGTCCCTTTACATATTACTAATCCTTGAGAATCCATTCGAATCCTCCTTGACAGGTGGCAACCTCCCAACAAGGCGAATACCAAAACCGTGACCACTACAGGAAATTAGGTAGTGCCGCTGTGCAGATTCGGTAGCGCCACTTATATGTCTAATATCTCTCAAACAATAACACATTTAAAAAAAATGAGAGAGGTGTTTGTTATTTAGAATGTTATGAACAAAAACCTCCTCCAGTTTTCAAAACTACCTTCTCAATTGTTCACAATCCAAGTTTTAAGTTAGTGACTCAAAATTGGTAAAATAACTCCGCACAATTCATTCTCTGCCAGAATTTAGGTAGCACCTGCCTGTGTGTCTACGTGCGATTGGGTAGCGCAAATCCGTGAGTGATTTTTATGCTTGAACTTGGATATTAGGCATAACCCAATATAATTTCAATTTTCCCCAAAATAAATAAAATATCCCACAACAATTGTATTCAGTTGCCAAAATGAATAATGAAGGATTTATGCAATGCTGAGGCATAAACCAATCTTGTGCTAACACAGGCTCCATGGGGGATAGAGTCCTCCCTGTGAGGCTCTAACAAATTTTGTAGTTTTAGTGCCTTATCCTAGGGCTGCTCCCAACCTTTAACCTCTGCGATCTGCTATGATCTGTGAACTTCAACTGAAACCAAATGCAAATGAAAACTGAAACTGACAAAAATGATGAAAATGATGCTTGTTCAACAATATTATTGCACACACCTACACTAATTATGGGAAAATGAAGCATTCAAGTTACATGAAACAACCAATGAATCCATTTCATCATTTTTTCAACTGTTTGAAGCTTTGAAATGTGCTTCCTTAAGCACCAGAGATAATTCTTACTTGAAGGCACGTCAAAGAAACATTTGGCAATACACTTTCCATTGAAGAAACCAATGAGCCTAGGCCCACTTTCTACTTGCAGATAGGCTGCAAATGGATCCTGAAAAACATCATCAATACTTGCCCCTGCAACATTTATTTGTGTAAAAAGGAAAAGTATTGCATTAGGTCCTTCCTCCACTGTTCTTGGTTGTTGTATGGCTTGCTAATTTTCTGATTCATCCTCAATGCATATGGCCTTGTTCCACTCCTAGTCATGAGGTGTATTAGGAAAATGGCTCAGTGATGCTTGTCTTTCTTTAATTTCAACCTTTCTCATCTGATCACATGGCATTTGATCTTGGCTTCTTGATGAAACTGAGTGTGTGTCTTCAAGAGGAATAGGGGGTTGATAGGGCAATTCATCACAATTAGAAGTGCTTGGGAAACTACATTCTTTTGTCTTATCTTCTGATTGTGAGGGATATTAATCATAGCTTGGCTTATGGTCCCAATTTCTCAGTTTTTCACCCTCTAAAATTATATTATCATCTTTTTCTTCTTTTTCAACAACAAAAATATGACATGAGGGTTGAAACAAGCTATTGTTGCTTTGATGTGAAGGGTACTTCTCTGATATAAGGTCTTCAATAGACTGTTCATGGAAATCATCTTCATAATCATCATACAAAGGTGAATCAATGACCATTTGACTATTAATGGCTGAGGAGATTAGTACAATAGTTGGGATAGTTAGTTGTTTAGTGAAAACATCCTCATAGTCATCAAAACTTGGTAAATCATGGCACACTGGTTCATTAACAATAAGAGGGATAACAAAAAAAATTGGTAAGCTATGAATTCATTCATGAAAAGATGCAACACTATTCTCATGACTAAATAAATCTGAACCTAATATGACCTCTTGACTTAAAGAATCAAGAAAAGGAGGAGAAAGGGAAATGATGGATTGTCCATATTGATATTTCTCCCAGGGGCCTAGATTTTGACATGAATGATGCATTTGTTCTTCAAATTTAGGAAAAGCATTATGAAACTCATCATCTAAGTATTGCTCTCTACAATCATCCCCTTCATCATCACTGCTAGAGGAATCACTTACTGAATCCTGAATATATGATGCATACCCCTCACAACAATTCTCAAAAATTCTTTTAGCTGGATAAATTATCTTGCAATGAGAATAAAAAACATCATGAAAGTCCTTCAAAGAGGAAATACTAGAATCAGGGAGTGTTCTATACCATTGCCTCGCATCACCTTCCAATGAATACATGAACATTTTCATCAATATATCTTCATGATGGATGTCAAGATGCTGCATCAAAACATGAAATTCATGAACATGCTCAAAAGGGTTGTCATCTTCACCTTCATAAAATCTGGGCGACAGATCTTTCCATTCATCAATTTGAGGCACATGATGTGGATAACCATATATGGCTGAGAAATTGAGTGGGGCAAACCTCCTGGCTAGGATAACCTTCATTGCCATTTAATTTGTCTCATCCCCAGTGGAGTCACCAACATATTCTGAACAATGGAGTCGCCATGGTGAATGTGCAGTCTTGAAGGTGTCCAACTTTAGTCACCATCTAAAGCTGGAGCTGTGTAGTGTTGTTCTTCCCAGGGAGTTTTTCAATCAGCTCAAATCTGTCCCTGGCAACGACGCCAATTATGTTATCACTCCAAGAGTCATTCCCAGACTGCAAATGAGATTAAGCTTGGTAAAATAGAAATGTAAACAGATTAAAATAGTTTGAATGGGTGGATCAACAAGAGAAGAGTAAAAAGGAGGGCATTAGACTGCTGCAAATACTTTCCATTGGGCACAGAGTCATAACATCCTACAGATCAAATGCAATCAAGCTACCTACTAGAAAAAAGGCTTATGCAAAGATGGATAGAAGAATAGAAGGTAAACAAAGAGAAGAATATCCACATAACAGAGATCATTTCTGTAATATAGATTAAAGAGTGCTTGAACAATAATTTGTGATTGACAAGCAATTACCACAAATCCTTTGCAGCTCATGATTTCATTAACCAAAGGCAACTTTTGATCTTCAAAATCTGTAAATATTACTCAATAAAGATGACAAGATAAAATGATAACAAAGAACACAAATTTTGATAAGCAACTCTCATGAATCTCTAATGGCAGAAATGCTAATTACAACAGGCCCTCAGGCTTACTATTGAGCAAATAAATTGTTCCTCTAGCTCTCTCCTCTCTTGGATCATGAATCCCATTCTCCAATAGAGATCTCGTTCCTTAAATAGAAAATAGCATCCAAATAACCTTAGGAGGTAAAATCCCATCTCCTCCATTGGATTCTAAGCCTTGGAGATAGGTGGCAACAATCAAAGAGACAAAAATCCAACAAACTGCTAATTTTCAGGAATTTGTTGGAAGTCATTAATAAATTGTTTCCACCTCATGCATGAGGCCTTTGATGGAGCTAAATATTAGGTGCAGGTGTCCCTTGACATTTAACTGATCCTTGAGAATCCATTCAAATCCTCCTTTATAGGTGGCAACCTCGCAACAAGACGAATACGAAAACCGTGACCGCTACAGGAAATTAGGTAGCACCGCTGTGCAGATTCGGTAGCGCCACTTATATGTATAATATATCTCAAACACTAACACATTTTAAAAAACTGAGAGAGGTTTTTTTTATTTGGAATGTTATGAACAAAAACCTCCTCTAGTTTTCAAAAATACCTTCTTAATTGTCCATAATCCAAGTTTTAAGTTAGTGACTCAAAACTGGTAAAATAACTCTGTAGAATTCATTCTCTGCTAGAATTTAGGTAGCGCCCGCCTGTGTGTCTACGTGCGATTGGGTAGCGCAAATCCATGAGTGCTTTTGATGCTTGAACTTGGATATTGGGCATAACCCAATATAATTTCAATTTTCCCCAAAATAAATAAAATATCCCACAACAATTGTATTCATTTGCCAAAATGAATAATGAAGGATTTATGCAACGTTGAGGCATAAACCAATCTTTTTCTAACACTACCAATTCAAAACCTTCCAGACATGAGGGAATTTAGTTCACTTCAAGTATGCTCCCTCCAAACCTTGGGATCATTTCATTTTATTGGAATAATCTAGTTGAGCCTCGCCTTCCTTGTTCTGCACCTTTATAAGTAAGGGTTGAAGCTTATTCATCAAACATTTACCAATCTATAGTAGATGAAGGAGCCTCTGCTATCATTTTATCCTCCTCTTGGAAAGCTATGGGTTCTCCCAATCTTGTATCAACTATTAGTCAATTGTTGGATTTTTATTGAATACCTACTGAACCTTTAGGGATTCTTCCTTGGTTGCCTATCATGTTAGGTGGGAAGAATGTCTTAGTTGATATTATAGTTGTGGATTGCCGAATGGAATTCGATATTTTCCTTGGACATGATTATGTATATGCTATGAATGTTCTGGTGTTTGTGCTCTTTTTTGTGATACATTTTCCTCACAATGGAATCATTTTCTCCATCGATTAGCTTGCATCTGATAATCACCATTCTTATTTACTTTATACCATGTTGCCCCATCATATGTTCCTAGTATTTGGGCGGACTCTACCCCACCACAAGTGAATTATGTGGCATCAAATCCTAGGTATTCAATTGCTACTAATAAAGATCATTTTCACTAATGTTTTCCTTCTCAGGACATGGTCCCAATAATTGACTCTATCATTACTTCTTAGAAGGAGTATTTTCATTCATGGTTGCATTATTAGGATGTATTCCAAGCAATTGACTCTGCCACTGTGTAATATACTGTATGTATATTACAATGTCATCAATGACTAAATAAATAATTAATACAATAATTATTAATGATACAAAAAGACGTGATTGTACTCATTTATGTGTATTTGATACACGTTGTGTACATTGAATAAGACATCGAATAATACATTTATAAATATTAAATATATATTTCATATATATCTAGTTTCATGCTTCCAATTGGTATCAGAGGGAAAGCTTGATGAAAGCCAAAAGCACATGTGTTTAAGATGGAAAATATAATTCTTTAAAAAATGAAAATTAAAACCATTATGGAAAATATGAGCAACATTCTTGAAGAAATGAAGAATTCTGTGAACGAAATAATAGAAGAACAATTAGAGAAGGCGATCCTGGCATACTTAAAGGAGAGGGTTTTCCGCCAAAACCAAATCTCACTTCAATAAGAAAACAAGAAGAATCCCTCCGTCATCAAGATGGACCATGAGGTCGCCAAGCTAATTCCTCCATGCTCCTTACTGCACAACATTAATACTCCCGGTGACAAGTCTATTGAAGTGGAACATGCTCACAATATGTCTGCAAATGAAGGACATATTGTGCAATGTAAGATATCAAAGGATATTTTAAGGAGAAGAATGCTAGAGGAGGAAGATGAAGATGGAGAACAAGAGAATGAACCTCATGCTTGTAATCAAATGAAAGAGGATCAACAAATTGAAAATCATTTATTTCAATGACAAGATGATCAAGACGATGCCCAAATTGAATGAGACAATACAAATAGGAAAATCTAAGGAGGTTTTAAATATGAGGAGCATGCACAAAATTCACCTACTTTTCCCACTCAGACAAGGCAATCTAAAGTATGTCTTGGAAAGCAGTTCCTTCCTATGACTGAACTAAATGAGAAAGCACTCACCCATGTGAAAGTTTAATAACTTGAAGGAAAACATGTGACAACATACAACATCCAAGAGGAGGCGATACCTATTAAACAAGGAGGAGTGATAATGGGAGGATGCTGAGAAGAATTCAATAGGTACTCAATTTACATAGATAAGGTGGATTAATGGTGCACAACATAGGAACTGAAGACATATTTTGAGTGCTGCGAGATAGTGAAATGCATTACCATTTCTACAAATGAGTTTGGGAACCCACGAGGGTATGCCTACATGGAGTTTTCATATATTTTCAATGTGGAAAAATCCCTCCTCCATATAAACAACTCCATCCTTCGATCCCGAGAGATCAACCAAGGGTTTTTCCTCCCCTTGTGTTAGCACTAGGAATCACCTTCAGATTGCATGGAAGGCAAGCCTAGTACCCATCAGGTTATATATGAATGTAAGAGTGCTTTTAAAGGGTCAAATGGAAAGAGACTCAAAGTGATAATGTTCCAACTCAGAAAATAGGGCTAGCATGAACCAACAATCAAGGTCCTGGATAAATTCAATCAGTAATTGGGATTGAGTATGAATAGGGGGAATAATTGAATGAGAGGAATGTAGGGGCTGCTATAAACATCAAGTCTACAAAATCCTAAGGAAGAAAGTTTCTTAACACAAGATCTTCTTGACCTTAGAAACTAAGGAAGCTAAACAAACATCATGATAAGATAATGATCAAACATCCACCATAACATCACCACAACCATTCATGTGAATCATTCAAAGAATGAACATTTAGCATCAAAAGCAAATAAGCTGAAAGATAAGTTGATTTCTATTAACCAAAATGTCTTAAATCCAGTACATAGTCAGTTCACAGTCACTTCATCAAAATATTATAGTCTAAGGGAGCCTTGCTCAACCATACGAACCTACTAAATCATTTCATCTATCTATTTATAACAAAAGGGAGGAAACAACTAGAGGTATGAGCTGGCCTCCTTCCCTTGAAAATCTATAAGAATTTATTTCATCTAACAATTTGGCTAACAACCTATGCTATAAAATAGGAAAATGTTGGTGACTAATCCAACCAAACTTCAAACTGATTTGATTCCCTTTTGCTGCGCATCTCCTTGTTTGCCATGTGTCTTTCAGGAGAATGTGGTTGTCCTCATGATGCCAGCTGCTATTTCTACAATCTTCTCCATCATCAGCTATCCAATTTTTTTTTAGCTTGGCCCTCCTAAATCCCTAGTGTTTGTTGGTAGCTTCTTTAGGTAGCAGTTTGAGTAGCGCACTTCAAAACTAGACAAGTAGAAAAGGTAGCGCTGAACCCTCATATTCTCTGTGCAAACTTTAAACTCTGCGAAATATTAGGTAGCGAATTTACGTAGCGCCATTGCTACATATGTGTGCAAACTTTGTTCTCTGCCAGATATTGGGTAGCGAATTTACGTAGCACCACTGTGCGTCTGTGTGCAAAGTTTAGGTAGCACTGTAAAAAACGCAGCACCTCCAATCTTGAACATGTGCAAAGCAAGTAGTGACTTTGCATAGTGTCAAACCCATTATCTTTAGGTGACATGGTAGCACTATAGGTAGCATACTAGTGTAATACTGAAATAGACTATTCCATAGTGCCAAGGCACTATAGAATGTTTGCATTTTACTGCTGAGGGAGTTAACACTTCAAAAAAAGCCCAAAACTCTGAGAATCAATGCGTAAAAGCCTGTATAGGTGGTAGAGATAATATTTGAATATCAGTTAACCCTCACAAAAAAGGAACCATCCTAAAAAATGGGGCTCACCTTTCACCAGCTATTTTGTTACCTTGACACTTAACCTCACACTCTTTCTGGCAGAAGGAGGATCTTCATTTGGCACATCAGACTTCTTCTTCTTAGAAATGATAGGATTTTTTAGTGGGGCTGTGCTCTCCTTGACTACTGGTGTCTCTTTCTCAATGACAGCTTCAACCAATACCTGCAAGTTTCTTTGAGCTACTTCATCTTGAAAATGCTGCAACTCTACCTTGAGTTTCTTGTTTTGAGATTGAAAACCTCTATTCTGCCTATAAAGGTTTTGGATCTACCTATGAAGGGGCTGGGCCTTTCTTGCTGCAAACCTTGCTAGGTCAAGAGTGTGTTTGTAGCCATCCATGAGTTCTTTCATCTGATCCCTGTGAATCATACTTCTGCTTTAAGATGAGATACCTCCTTCCTAGCATCCCTAAGATGCCTGATCAATATTTTGAATGTCTGACTGTCAGGTGGAGTAGTGACATGCACAATCTCAACAGGATTTTCCTCGGTCTCCTTTTCCACCTGCATGGGAATTTCCTTGTTTGCTTCATCGGGCTTCTTGATGTCTTTGTCTTTATTTTTCTTCTTTGGCATATGGGTTTCTTCCTTCCTTTCCACATGCTTTTTAATGCCTTTACCCTTCTTCTTTTGTACAAGGATCTCTGATGGGGACTGTTCTTCAAAAACCTCTTTGAGAATTGATGATCTTGTGAAAGGTCTTCTGCCCTTGGTATTGGCTGCTAGAGGAGAAGAGGGGAAGTGTAGATTCTTCCCTTTCTTGGATGTAGTTTTGGTAGAAGAAGGAACCTCTTCTAACCCTGGTGGAGGAGGTGGTGAAAAATATCTCTGTGGGGAAGGACAAGCTTCCTCCTATGTTTCTGTGACTTGCTTGATGACCTTTGAATCTTGAATAGGGGCTCTGCCCTTTCTCTTCCTATTGGTCCCTTCTTTAACAACACTGGTGGGTGATAAAGGACTTGCAATATGTGATTGAGGAGAAGATGCTACATCTAACTTAAAGTGGGAAGCAACAACAAAATGTTCCCATGAAATCTCCTTCTCACCCAATTCCTCAGAGACTAGCATTCTGATCAATCCAGAGTGGAATATGCTAGTATCCACATCCTTAGACTTGGATTGAATCCTGTCTGACATCTTACCTAGGCTCCTTAACAAGTAGTAGGGAATATTCATTTCAATCTTACCAGTAAAATGTAGCAAAATCCTTACATGGTACTGGTACAATGTGTTAAATCTCCCTTCACATGTAAAATATCTCTGGATTATCTTAAATATCTTGTCAAACTGCTCAATCAATTGAATCCTTGGCATGCCTTTAGAAAAATCACTGACTTGATGTTCAGGCTTAAGGAGATCGTTGGCATAGGCTGAACTCAAAGCCATGGCTTTAAACCACTTTTCACCTGTAATAGGGATTCCTGTTGCAGCTGAAATAGAGGCCTCTGTCACCTCAAATTCTAAATTCCCAACCTTGGTTCTTCTGCCATAAAAATGTAATGCAAATTGTCTTTTCACCTCTGGATGTACCCTTTGCATATTCTGGCAGAAAGAGAGGCATCCCACTCTCTGAAAAATCTTCCTTGCCATGGGCTCTATATCAAAAAGATGCATATCCACAGGTTCTATTCTAACCACCTTGCCCCCTTTGCGTGTCTTCTTCATTTGAGGAGTCTCCATGGTTTAGAATGAGAGATTTTTAAGTCTTATGGGGTAGTAATAAACAAGAGGACTTAAAAATCGGGCTTCAAATGTACAAGGCTTACCTTTTAAAATAGATTGGTGCTAACAAGCCAAGTTTTGACTGTGGGAATCACACCCTTAGATTTGTACAGACATTGAGAGTTTAGACAAATGAGGGGGTAATCTGTAATTGACCTTTGTAGCTGGGTAAAAACACTTAACTCCAAAATGAAAGGAAGTAGGGGAGACACAGAGGGGTTAAGAAACACTTCCGGGTAGCGCGATGCGTATGCAGAGGATAGGCTATTTAGGTGCTTTCAACCTCAATAGCTATGGCGGGCAGAAGTAATTAGACCTAGATACAAGAAATGGGGTTCACAGGTTTGAAAAGAGAGGAGACAAGGCTATGATGCGAAGATGAGTCCCTTACAACTGTGCAAGCCCGATAAACCAAAACCTGAACGCTAATTCTTTGTGAAAATTAATGTGTAGAGGAAGCAACATGGGATACCTGTGGAGTAAACACATGTTTGAATCTTCAGTGAAATCTCAGGATGAAGTCACAAACATTTCGGCCCTCGAATCTACCTCAGCATCAGATTTGGTCGCACCGTTGTCGCCTGGTCAGAATTGTGAGTTTGAGCAGCACAACCTTCTTGAATTTTAAAATCACAAACCATTATCAGGGATCGTAAATATGAGATCTTGGAGGTATCTTTAAACAACTCCTGGCGCTGAAAACAAGGAACATGACATTGGTCGT
The DNA here is from genome assembly GCA_009831015.1 of Picea engelmannii. Lineage (NCBI taxonomy): Eukaryota > Viridiplantae > Streptophyta > Pinopsida > Pinales > Pinaceae > Picea > Picea engelmannii. Next base: position 51,547 of record ML822923.1, read on the forward strand.
GGTAATCATGACTCGTGGTGGAAACATGATGAACATGAAAGGTGCTACATAACTGCATGATGAGTGGGCAATGCTCCAATTTGAAAAATGATTGGACAGGTAAGCAAGGACAACAAGGCATGCCTACAAGGTCATGAATGAGGAGAAAGGTGTGTCACATCAGTCTAGTCATGGGAGGGATTGATCCTAGTGACAAATCATGAAGGGGACCAAAATTCAAATCATGAACTAAAATGGTTCTAAGTCCAAAAATCAATTTGAGGATCAAACATGAGTTGAGACTCAAAACTTTATTTATCTAAGGCGTCCTAAAAAACATAAACTTTAAAGGGATGAAACTTAAAAAATTAAAATCTAAGGCTTAAAAAAGGATAAAAACAAACTAAAAACCCAAGGCAATTTAGTGTGATAACACCTTGGAAAATTAATTGCCAACAAATTCCAGAAACATTCATGCCGATTCTAATAGGTCATCAAACCCACCATCAAACAAAAACCTCAAAGTATTAGTGAAAATTAATAGAGGACATGCAGACATGGCTAGCTCCATGGGAGCCCCTAGATGTATCATTGCACCATTTCCCCCTCATAGTGTACAATAATTGTACAATCCACACTCAAATTATATAATTTCCACTTGGTCCGACCTAAGAGCACTTTGAAAAATCAATTGTAGAAACCCTAAAGTCTCCCAAGAGAGAAAAATATATCTGTTTTCCAATGGCATAGTCTGAGAACAAGAGTCGAGGTTGATAATGGAAAGAGTGAGGTATTCGATTATGATCTGTTCACAATCGGAGCTAGGAACGGTGAAGTTAGGACCTCCAGGTTCATTACTATTTTTTGTGTCAAGGCACATCGATATTGGAAGGGATTGTGGTAGAAACTTAATCTCCTCCATCTTTATTGTCAACACTATCCATAAAATAGGGAGGTGTTTTCTTTGATTAGAGGATATAAATACTTTTTGCAGGTAGTAGATGGGAAGAATCATTTTTTTTTTTCCGTCACCATCCCTCTTCGGTTGATTATGATAAGGAAGTTTTTAGAGAAGTGGGAAGGATCATGGTGGTTTGAAGGATAACAATTATCCTCGAGACTTTCTGTTTTGGATTGCTACCATTTTGCGTTTCCACCCTCACTCTTCAAAGTTTATCATGGCATGCCTTTTTGGCACACAAATAAAATCATTTTATAACATGGATCACCACCTTTATCTAAGTTTAGTTCAAAATTTAAGCATAGAGCCGGATCTTACAAAGGAAGCCTTGGTCTTCTGGCTATTCTTGGAAGAAGCAGGGTACCCAATTGTGATGAAAAAAATAGCAGACTCTTAAGATCTTGTCCTTAAATCGTGGTGGGAGGAGGTCATCACCCTTGAAACAATGTTGACTCGATTGGATGATAAACACAACCCTAGATATGAAAATTCTTGTCTTGGACTCTTTCCTCATGGAATACTTACATGTCATCCGAGAAATGTAAAGGAACAAACATCCATGTCATGTGATTTAAATAACATTCAATATATAAGTAATAATCCTTGTGCAACCTTCCTATTCACCACTCTAACTAAATATTCCAATTCTACCTCTAACATATCGAGTATGCTACCTTAGATGTCTATGGGATGAAGTAGGGGATCTCATTCCATTCAATATGGAATAACTACTTTTCCTATTAATGAAAAACTTGTTCAAGTAAGGACAACATCATTGTTGACTCCAAGGCATGTCACTCAAAGGTCAAGGATCCACATACATTCGCGTAGATACAATCCCAAGAAAGATAGTCAAAATGTATAATTTTTCAGTGATAGTGAAGAAGCACCTAGCACTCCAAAGGTAGATGTCGTGTTCACTCTAAGAGAAAACATGTTTATCCCAAGGGAAAACCCAAGGGAAATTTTATTTGATAGCCTAATCAATTTTCTGCGACCGTTGCAAGAAAACCAACAACAAAAATGATGGAAATGGCCATACCTATTATTGATAATAGAATGTCGATAGATGATAAAAGTGGGGCATCATCATTTGAAAAGTAATTTATACAAGATCCTGAAGACAATATTGATGATTGGTCATGTGGAGGTGGGGATACAACCCTCCAGAGTAACCCACTGTCATCGAAGCTAGTTGATGGAAAAATAAAATCCAATTCAAGGCATAATGGTCCCCATGAGGAGCATAATCACAGAGGAAATGATTATATCTCAATTTCAACAACATGTGAAAGGGAAAGGGAACATGAACATCAATAGGAATGTGAACTTTAGAGAAGGGATCATAATCCTATTAGACCTCCTCTTCGGGTTTGTAAGGAGCTTTCTTTTTCTAGAAGAGATAAATCTAACTACGACTAACAATTCAGATCCAAGCATTCGTCCTTGCCTATGCTTTGAGGATGAAGATTTTTTAGGGCGGGATGACTTATAATATACCATATGTATATTACAATGTCATTAATTACTAATTAAATCATTAATGTAATTATTATAATTTTAATGTAAAGTCATGTTGGCCCTTGACTAGGTTTGGAGGAAACAATGGTTATGTTTGACCATTTTTTTGGGACTTCGTCACGCTGGTCGAAGATGGAGCGCCCAGGCAAAGCGAAGATCACGAGATATTGCCCATTTTGTGGGATTTTTGGGCTTTTAGGGTTTATGTAACAGGTATGGGATGTCAGCCCATGTGTTTACCCATGCTTAGGCCCCTTTTTGTAATGTATAAATAAGTAGCTAAGTGATGCAAGTAGTGGTGGTAAGTTACTAGTCATTGTTTGGCTTAGTGCATGGCTAGTTGGCTTTGTGCACAAATGAGTTAAGTATTGCAAAGATAAGTGTAAGTGTTTTTGTAAGTGCTTGGTGTAGACAGACTGTGTAAGGCTTTGTGCTTTGATCCAATTCAAGGAAGGAGGATCTGGTGAGGTGCGCGCATATCTCCTGTCCTTTGCGGAGTTGGCTTTGTGGATTGGTGCATGTAAGAATATTGGAAGAGAATAATAGGGAAGAAGAAGAGTTGGTGGACGTAGCCCCACATAGGGGTGAACCACATATATCCTGTGTTATTGTGCTTTGTGCAATGCATTCATGATGTTTATGTTATATTTTCTTAGTGCACCGTTCTTGATGTGTAGATCCATTGATGCCTAGTGCCTGATATATGAATAAATGCTAGATATGATATGATATTATGTGCTAAATGATTAGACATGCTTAATATTGATTACTACTGCACTGATCTACACTTAGGGTTAATCTACGATGTGAATAAGAATCATAACTTAATGCATAATGTTGGCTAAGTGCTCTGTTAAGGTGTTGTAATCACAGATCTGTGTCCCAGCTAGGTTGTAGACACTTGAGTCCTGCAACCCTCCCTTTCTTATACCTCGAGTGAGGCTTCATCTGCTTTGCAGGTGTTGCCGAAAGGGCTGGTAGTTAGGGTTTTGTTGGTGCGATGTTGGAGTGTTGAACCCTGGGTCTGCCCCTATGCCAACAAATGGTTTCGTTGCCGGGACTGAAATTGTGATTGCTAGGAATTGAAGAAAAGAGGAAGCTCTGTGCGTAGATATGTTGTTGTAGTGCACAATATTCTACTTGACTTGCGAAGCTCTGTGCTAAAAAGAGAAGTCTGATCTGAAGAAAAGAGGTAAGATCTTAAAGCTTTGTGCTTTGGTAAAGGTAAGATAAGTGGAAATTTTTGCTTCGAAAGTATGAATTTAGGTATGTTTGATAGATTTTATCCTAGTCTGAAAACTAGGGCACAAATAGAAGAAAGAAGATTTGATCTGAATAAATTTGATAGAGATAGTGAAAGATATGTTATTCCTATGCATAGAAAGAATTTTTGGACTAACAAGTGGATGCAGGACCCTAGAAAGAACTTTTGCAGATTGCAGGTCCATTGCTGTGATCCTATTGCGTAGTACATAAAAGGTTGGGGATCGTTTAAAAGAAAGAGCAGATTGACACTATGTTATAACTGCGGAAGACCAGAACATCTTGCTAAGGAATGCCCTAGTATAGGTCCTACTTGTCTTTGTTGTAAAGCTATTGGTCATGAGGTTTTGGATTTCCCTAGAATGATTGCTAAAGTTGAAAAGATGAACATGAGACAAGAAAACCATGAAGAAGGTTAAGAAACTAAGGATATGTTCGAAAACCAGAACGAATCAGAATCTATGTTATTACAGCTGAAAGAAACCCTGAATGATCATAGAGACATTAGTTTACCAGATATCTTAAAAGAAAAGAAGTGTATAGAAACAAGAATAGGAGACTTCAACATAGACTGTGTATTAGATGAGGAAATACATGTGAATCTTATGCCAAAAATTACTTGGGAAATTTTGGGAAAGCCTGCTATGATTCTTTCATTGAGAAGGATAGGATTGTTTAAAGGAAAAATGATAACCATGTGTGGAAGAGTTACTAATGTACCTACGCTTGCTCATGCAACATCGACCGTAGAAGAATTTGAAGCCATTAAGTTTGTTGAGAACAACACCCCTTTTGAAATTTTGTTAGGAAAGGCCTGGATTGAGGAAGATCAGATCCGAAGGAAAGCAGAGGAGGAAGTTACAGAATAGAAAAAGCAAGAATTGAGGGACTTCATGGCTAGAAAAATAGAGTGACTAATACAAGAAAAAGAGGACAAGTCGAAGTGACAAAAGACAAGAGAGTTAGCTTTCAAAGTTCAAAGAATGTAGGAAGGCTTAAAGAACTTGTCCACGAAAGAGAGAAGAGCACCTACCCTGGAAATAGTAAGAAAATAAGTATTACCCTCGAACCCTTTGAAAGAAACTCAACAGTGTGAATTTTCTATGCTAAGATAAAATAAGAATGAGAATGGAAAAAGGAACCCTGAGACTCAAATCACAGGAAGGAAGGAAAGAAATCTCAGTGAGAAGAAGGCAAAGTTAGAAAAATTGTAGGAAGTTCCAGAGAAGACTTCGCAGAAGGCAGGCTTGCAGAACTTGAACCTCGCCAGATTAATAGAACCACGCAGAAAGGTACTTCACAATGACAAAGCTATATGATTGTTGGAGGCATCCCGACCATTAGAATGACGCTCCAGAATGGCTAGAAATGTTAGACTATGGCTTACCTTTACCAATCACTGAGTCTAAATTGTCACCTATATTTGTATTATTCATTTAGGATATTAGTAATATATCCTCAAGTGATAACTAATGATTTAGTTAAGATTGCCTAGCCTAGTCATCATGCATGATTTTAGGATCTAGAGCAAATATCTCTATGAGGTGGCATCACCCATTGTACTATAAATATGTAACATTGGAGTGAATACATTAAAGTGTTGGCTAGTGAGCCTTTTCTGCCATGTTGTTGTTCTTGTTTATATTTTATCAATTGGTATCAGAGCCATGGTGAAGAAATGGTGATAATATTAGAGTTCCTTGAGTCTTAAAAGGCTTGATAGTTTCTCATGGTAGTAATCCATAGAAAGTGAGAGATGAGAGTACTTTTCTTTGATAGTGATCCAAGCCAATGATGAAGTAATGGTGAATTACTCCATGGTAGTAATCCATGAGAGAAGTGAAGCGGCGTACACTAACCAAATTGCAGATCTATATAGGTTTGGACATGAGGACAAATGACATGCTATCATGATAAATGCCATTGGGGATTTGAGATTTTTGTGTTGACGCAAGAGCCGTAAGAGACCAAGTCAGTGAATGCGCCCTCCTCATGGATCTACAAACACCTTTTCCCCTCACAAAAATCCACCTGCACAAGATGCAAATAGACTGTTGTCCTTATTTTGCAACATAAGTCATGGCAATCCAGCTTTGAAGGAGTGATATACAACTTTTCTTGAGTCTTGCTCCTTGGTATATCGCAGAGAAAACCCGATTGTAGACAACTTGTAAACAAGTGCAACTTTTGGCTTTGAGGCAACTTGTAAACAAGGGCACATTTTTTGGATTTGAGGTAGCAGTTTGAGGTAGCTATTTACATGAAAACTCATTCAATGAAAGCACTTGAAGATTCCAGGAGATCGTAGATCTTGGTGGATCCAGATTTTGATTTTGATTTGTTTTGTGTTTCCTTGAATGCTACATTACCGAAACTGGTAAAATCTCTGGAAAACATTATTTACAGATGCAAATTCAAGTTTAATTACACTAATGTCTTGCATGAGCGTGTAGCGGGATCCCAAATGGTTGGAAGAAATATCTTGTGCCAATTCACTCCATGCCCATTGTAGCTCACCCCTGTAATTGGCGTGAACTAGTTTGCAGCAAAAAAAAAAAAGGACCAGAAGATCACTGCAGTTAAAAGGACCCTCGATCAGTTTCGTGTTCAAAATAAATCGTTGGCTATTGGTTGTTGAAGTCCTCCAACTTTTCATCAGAGCCAAATAGGCTATCCACGAGTGGCTGTGTGTTGGAGGTTGACCCTGTTTATTTTGGTGCTGCAATATCGAGTCTGACTACTCGATGGATCAGAGGGGCGCTGTAGTATAATTTTCTGGCACAATAATTGTTGATCTGAGCCCTATGCAGTTCGACAGAGTTTGGTAAGATGCTGCTGTAGAAAAGTGAAAGAGCATGTGACCTGGTGCAAGCAGTGCATGCGACTTGTTGACTGAATGGTGCCTCCACACAGGATCGAACTGGTGCCTCTGCTAGCGAGTGAGAAGGGCCAACTAATAGTGTGGGAATCGCCCTGCAATTTTGTGCCACTACTCATGAAGAAGTCCGCTTGGAGTAAGGAGGAGTAACTGACTATCATGTGACAACGCACTGTGTTTCCAGATCTAGCCCTAAACAAAGGGATTTCCTGATCCGGATTTATGTAGGAACACAATGAAATACATAAATATACATAAACACAGAGATGCAGTGGAAATAATACTTCATTTCATTAATAAAAAATGACTGAAATATGCTTACAGACAGAATGGAAATAAACTAGCTAGGGCACTGGTAGCTTATCTTTGAGAAGAGATGTGGATGCTACTCGCATCCGTGAGAAGATGATTATAATGAGGCTCTAGAGGCATTTTTACAATAGAAGAGAATGCCAAAAGTCATAGACATCCAAAGACCTGCCAAAAGTCATAGACATCCAAAAACCTAACCCTAGGAGATGAAGCGCCAAAAGTCATGTGGGCCCCGTTTGGGTAAGTTAGTACATCAACTTCCCGGGGTCGTAACTTTTGCATACGATCTCCATTTTAGGCGTGTGATAGCTCGTTGGAAAGGTATCATTGAGGAGATTAATTTTGGGGGCTCAATCATGCCTTTGGATATAATTGAGAACCTCGATCTCAAAAAACCTTCATTTAGGCCCTCAAAATGGCCCCGGAAGTTAAAACCTGCTAAAAATAGTAAATTGCCAAAATTGCTAGAAAACTGTTTTGAGCTAGTCGGAAAAGGTGGGTGGCCACTGATATCCACCTGGATCAATCCTCCCTCCTTAGGAAGCAATGGTCCCCATTGCATTGAGTTCCTCCATGAGATGAGGAAACTTCTGCTGAACTTGGTCCCTG
>ML822923.1:75722-91985 GCA_009831015.1 Picea engelmannii
GACAAGGAAGTTACCTTTCATATTCCTGATTATTCAAGACCAATCAAGTTCCATAGTGCTGGATTCCTTCAAGAAGCTTCAACTTCACCTGTTCAAGTTCATCATCAGAATGATACGTGCCAACATTGTAATTGAGTTGGTCACAAGGAGAATCAATGTTTTGATCTCCATCCTTGCCAGCATTATGGAAAGCATAACCATTCTTCAGATAGATGTTCAACACTGAAGAAACATGAAAGATTGAAGATTCACTACGAGTGGATTGATCCTTGGAAATGGTCATCAACAACCAAGTGATTATATAAGTCTTACCGTAGAATTCAATCTCGAGTAAAGACCAATCTTGTATCACATAACATTTTGGTACCTTATATAAGTGGTCCCCTTATGGCGTAGCTTTCGAGCATGGCCCTCATGGGATGAGATAACACGTGGTTGCTTCCACATGCCCACTTTGTGTTGTACTTAAATGAAACAAGTATGGTACTCTCTTGAGCCTAGAAGGGGGGAGTACAATGATGTAACTCTCATGCACCTTAAGGGGGGGAGTTCAAAATTCCAGTGAAGATGGTTCATGAAACCACTTGTGGTCTCTCCTTTCAGCTGAAAAAGGAGGGAATTGATGATGGAATTGAAGATGGTTGTCAGACAGAAATTTTCGACAACAACAAACATCAAGTATGCCATATGGGCATGAAATTTGCCAAATGGGCAACTGCGGTTTGTAGATGACAGACTTTGGCAGAATTATGGTTCAATAAGTTTAAGTTGAATCATACATAATTGGGATATTTGATTTTGATTTTGAGAGCAATGATGTGGACGTTTGGTTCACATAGATGGTCATTCGACCTAGCAGAGGACAAGAGGATCCTTCTGCATTGCAGCTTGGCATTTGATTGAGTTGTCATGAATTTTTCAGGGATGTGTCAGACTAGAAGCTGATTCACTTCTCTTGGTTCACTCTCATCAGATTGGAGTTTACATTAAGTAAACAATTTGCATGCATTTTGGCTCACATGATTACATTGTGAGATTTTCCAAAGATAGCAGGTTTTGACAGGATTATGGTTCAATGAATTTCAATTGAATCATACACAATTTACATTGGGATGTTGTTGGACACCTAAAAGTGTCAATATTGGTTAGTGGTTATCCAAAAAACCATCATATACATGGTATCAATTGGTTAGTGGTCATCCCAAACCACAGATTCAGAGAGAACTTTCAATGATACACTGATAATAGAGTGGTGATACTACATGTTCACCAATTAGCAGAAGACATCAGATTCTTCTAGCTAAAATACTTGGCAAAATGATCAAATTGTCAAGCAATCAGTGAATGTTCAGATATTGCAGCTGTTCACTTCCATATCTCAGCTATGTTATAGTTCATTTCTTCATTGGCAGTTTTTCAGGCAATTCTTCATTGAGGCTCAACACTAGGAGTTTCAATATGAAGACTTGGAATTGATACCAGTTTATGCTTTATTGCTGGTATTGTTGATCAGACTTGTGATTGAGGGGGGGATTGTTAGCCTATGGCTTACCTTTACCAACCACTAAGTCTAAATTGTCACCTATATTTGTATTATTCATTTAGGATATTAGTAATATATCCTCAAGTGATGACTAATGATTTAGTTAAGATTGCCTAGCCTAGTCATCATGCATGATTTTAGGATCTAGAGAAAATCTCTCTATGAGGTGGCATCACCCATTGTACTATAAATATGTAACATTGGAGTGAATACATTAAAGTGTTGGCTAGTGAACCTTTTCTGCCATGTTGTTGTTCTTGTCTATATTTTATCAAGAAACATAGTTATTGCCAGAAATATTGCCATTGGACCATTGAGACCGCGCCATAATGGATGGAATCGAATTGATTGAGGCATCCCTGCCCATTGGAGGAATCCGTTATGACATTGCTTATTTAATCCGTCGAATGCTGCACCGGGACCACTTTTTACAAACCGAGATATCCAAGCTAACATAGACATGATTCCATACCATGCTATGCTGTCTAGACCTGACCATTGATTCGATTACCTTGAGTATCTGTTCACCTACCCGAGTTATTTGCTCATGAGTGTGCATGTCGGGTGAACGTAGTGCCGTAAAGAAGTCTGTGGAGGAGATCTTAATAGACCTTATGACTGAGAAAGTCATGTTTGCAGGAGTACATGCACCATAGATGGGTAGATTACAAGCATCCCCCTTGATTGGACGTCGATCTGTGCCATCCCGAACCGTGACAGAGAAGAGAAGCAAGCACCGCAACGATCTGGCGAACGCAAATAAGATCCTGTCGGTCTTGCTTGACTACATCCCGCCCTTGACTGGTGTGGTCAGTCGTGACAATGTCTTATGAATTTCAAGTACACACTCATTACTACGTACCTCCCAAAGGGGATACAGGCAGTCGGACCGCAATTGGGACTCATCCCAGCTCTCAAGATAAGCAGTTTCAACCTCGACGATAGGAATAATTATGCGATGCTCGCACCACATCACTACCTGATGAAGACGACTAGGAAGAAGCCCAAGATAGTTCCCCAACCATGGATCAAGGATATTGCAAGATCCACAATATTGAACGTCATGAAGATCCCCCACTTCACCAGACATCAGGAGGTTAACACATGCGTTAAAATCCTCCTGTCGTGCTACCATGGAGGGTATCTTTGGTTGGATAGGCGCATCACTGTGGATTCGGCGCTGATCCACTTGGTCATCGAATTGAGCATGCAAGGACCAGACCCTCACCAGTTCTACCCAAGAAAGACATCAGATTGCTCCTTGACCCAGGGAAGTGCATCGAAGGAATGCAGATGAACTGGGCGAGCTACCTCGTCAATGAATTGCAGAAGGAATACCACGAAGTGCAGGACCAAGTGTTACACAATATTTTGGTCACCCTAATGATGATTTCACAAACATGTGTTCATGCTCCCAACATGAATTTTTGCCTCAGAAAAGCAACTTCTTTCCTCCTCTACAAGGCTTCTTTTTAGAAAGGGTCTATAGGCTGCATATATTACACAATGCGGAAATCTATGATTTCCACAGGCTTCTCTATAGCTGGCCCATGGGATTTTCACGAATTGCTATATAGGCAGGGTGCAGAGGCGTTCCAAAGCTAAAAAAGGAAAGAGGTTTCACGAAGTTTCTAGAAGGGGAATCTTCTAGAATGTGAGGTGGCGTATGTATGGTTGCGATCCTACTGGTTTCTCTGATTTGGTGGGATCATATTCATCCCTTTAACCACTTCACCTTCTCCTATATAATCATGGGCTTCTCATGGAAAAGGTTAAGAAAGATTAAGCAGAGAATTGATGAAAGAATAGGCTGAAGACTGTGTGAAGAATCCTGTTCCTAGTGATGCTTGAGGCCTCCATTTGTCTATCAAGAATTTGTGGATTATATTCATGCGAATTTCGGAGCAAGCGTATGTGTGTGTTGGAATGAAGGACCACTAAAAGGGAACTTGCAACATCAAGGAAATTTGGTTGTATCTTCTACTTTTCATTAATATAATACGGTGGCACGTCTCTTTCCCATAAAATGATTAGTATTTTATTACACGATTCCTTGATCACATGTTTAGGTTGTCATTGAATTCTACTATTGCTGCTTTCATGTTGGTTGGTTTGTGTTATCATAGATTTGATTCCATAAGAGCACTAGAGTGAAGCAATAACAACAAAGATATAAGGAAGCGATTCATAAGGTATGTTATCTATTCCTCCTTTGATAGTAAACTCAATGATCACAACTTAGGGAAAGCGTCTTGTTTCGTCTCATTTTGTTCTAGATCCAGGTGGATCCAGGGGGATTAGTTCATGTACACATCTACCAATTTACCCAATAACAAAATTGGCGACTCCACTCGGGAAGAAAAACTTGATTGTGGTTTTTTGTTGGCCATTTTCTTTTGACCTATTCTTCTTACTTGAAATGAGTCTCTAAGTCTATGGGAGATCCATTCAGACTCTTTGGGTTTCGAAGTCCACTTAGATGCTTTGCCATTTTTTCCAAATTTCTTGTTTTTTCAAACACTTCTGCACTGCACTTTATAGATAGCCAGAAACCTTTGATTTCCGCACCCTGGTGGTTTATTTTAGTGCGGGATTTCTGCACCTGTCTGTTTCTGCCTGCGAAAACTCTTCATTTCCGCACTCTGTTATACTGCCAGCTTGCAGCGACATTTGAGAATTTTTTTGGGTTGGGTTTTGGCCTCTGTTGTTGCCCAATTTTTCTTTAGTCAGCTGGGAAATGATTTTTAATGTCAGTTCTTGACTTTTTCTGACTGTTTAATTTTGCTCTTGATTGGTGTCGGAGATCGAACACCTCTCTTTTGATCTTTTTCCAATTTTTGTTTTTTGATTTTTATCGACAAGGGTGTAATATATGGATTTGTGTCTGAGTGCTTGCTCGATTAAAAATCTTCGATTGGAATTGAAGTTTTAGGTTGGTTACACATTCTAGATTGCCTAATGATCAGAAGACCATTTTTTTATTCACATTTGAAAAAACATTTTCTTGTCATTTTTTATTTTTATCTCCATTGAAAGATCGATTTGGGTGCTTGTTGAGTGTTTTATTTTCATTGATTGCTTATCCTTTCTTAGTTCCATCCTTGTTTTGGTTTTTTGAAAGGAAAAAATTAAATTCTTTCAGTATTTTAGGTGATCATTTATACATAAAATATCGGCATTCAAAAAATTGAAAGAGAATGAATAGTGAAATTACATTGTTGATGATTATTTGGTATTACATTCACAGAAAAGGAATTGAACGTCATAGTTCACATTGTTCCAGAAAAATACTCTCTCACTACTATAGATAGAATTCATCAAATGAAAATTTGCATCATTCATTTCTATTTACACATTATTGGGTCAAAGTCTTACACAACATTGGTTTCATTCCCGTCTACCTTTTGAGTAACAACAACCTCTAAAAACATTGCGAAATTTAAAACTCAAGTAGTAACTTTTATTTTCTAGGGATCTTTTACACTAACATTAGATAGCCTAGAGCTTTGGAATAGGCAGTGAGACACACTCTCCAAAGCACAAAACACACAATAGTATCTTGTGATAGGGAGTGTTCAAATCCATTTGCAACATTTTGTCCTGGGAAGCCCTTCTCACACAAGGGTCAAACCTGAGGTCGCATTGAGATTGGCAGAGTTACTCACCTTGCTTTGTTGATCTCAGTGTAGAGATTTCATGTATTATGGTGGTCACTTGAAGGTATACCCACAATGATGAGTGGAAGCCTCTCAAGTTGATTTCGAGCTCGATACCCTGCCCTTTGGTGTGGATTGGACTATTGACTATTTCCCCTGGCATCACTGTTGTTTGTGGTAACTTTAGTAGCCTATCTTTTTAGGGTCTTACACAAGGAGACTGTGGAGGGGCAAGTCTCCATGGTACTTGGAATCGACATTGGCCAAACTCACTCGGGCTCCTTGGAGGGTATACCCATGATTATGTGTGGGAGCTTGCACCAGGGTGTAAGTCCGTTAAGTAGGTCTTCAACGTAACTTTTCTACCCTAGCCTAACCCCTTCTTATCTTGGTCTCATGACGTTGGATTTCATCACCAACTAGTGACTTCAAAACAAGAAGGTTTGTTTGCCTGGTTTGAACTCTATATTTTATTAGTGAGTGCTATTTGTTTTCATAGTTGGCCATAGATTTTTTTCGCAAAGTTTTTGGTTCAGGAAATATTGACCCTCCATGTCGTTCACGTAGAATGCAAGGCCTACCTCTGGAAGATCCGAAAAGTTATCAAGCTTTGACTACTAATCCATCGGAGGGCTCTCCTCAATAGAGTGAGGTCCAAGACACTACCACTCCACAAGTGGAAAGAACTGACTCTCTAGACAATTTCTGAATTTCTTCCTCTCTAGAGTCTTTTTGACTTCCTCACGGTTCTGAGAGACATATTCTTCGGCTAAATTCACCCGGATATCTTGTTGTTCAAACTTATGGATTACCAACCAAACCTTTCGTAGGTCCTGAAGGCCAAGATCCATTTTGGACTATTGACATATATAGATGGGATCTTTTCAGAGCCGGGTCAAGTGCTGATATACTTGTCGTACTCAAGTCACCCGAAATGTCTGTCGAGGACATGATACCCCTAGATCATTCTCCAATTACAACTACCTATTTGTTCGCTAGTTTAGACACCCCATCAGTTGATCCTAACTCAGATATCCCCCTTCAGATGGCCCACTTTACAATGGTCCCAAACACTACGACTATTCTCACCAGGACTATGGTGGCTAGCCAAGCTCCCATTGGCACACCACTTTCACCTAGACCTTCCTCGTCTCTTCCTCCTGGGTATAATGCGTTGAATGCTTCTATCCCTATCCCTACTCAGGTTTCATATGGAGCATCTGGAGTTTTTTCTCCTTCTGGGCACAATCTTGTTACCGGTTTCATTTCGACACTTCCCTAGCCCCCCTCCGGAGAGTCTTATCCACCTTTCACCCGTGGATCCAGCCCTAGTGGCATTACTCAATCTTTCACACCTAATTATCAGATTCCTATTGGCGAACAATTCAACCCTGGAGGCCAATATCAACCCCCGTTTGGAGGTCAAACCTCGATTGGAACACAACCTCTGGTTGGAGAACAAAAACCACCCACCACACCCTATGGACAAAACATACCGACAACTTTGGCCTAGTATTGGAATTTTCTTACCTAGGGTAACACTCAATCAACTAGGGGGAAACAACCTCAAGTCATCTCTTTTATACCCCCTAGTACGGGCCAACCCTACCCCGAGAATTGCAATCCCATTTGGGGTTCGAACATTCAATCTAGTGTCACTTTCCAAGGGAACATCCCTAATCAGTACAACCCCTTGGGCTACCTACCTCCACACCCACAAACGAATCTGCCAAGATCTTCACATCATATGCAAACTACTTACTGTCCTAGTGGTATACCGATGAGACTTCCTCCCCAAAGTCACCAGTACCCTCACATGAATAGAAAGTTACCCTTCTTAGCCACTTTGGGTTTACCCGACTTGTCTAGGATTTTGATTGACCCTATCCACCACTCTCATCATTGGCCTGTCATACCGACCAAATTACCATCCGACATTCCTAAGTTCGATGGTAAACCGGGAGAGGATCTAAACAATCATGTAATGACTTTCCACCTTTGGTGTTCATCCAACTCTTTGATGGATGACTCCATTCGGTTACGTCTTTTTCAACGAACTCTCATGGGTTCAGCCGCAGAGTGGTATATAGAATTACCACAAGGCTTTTTCATCGACTTTAATACCCTATCCATGGATTTCCTCACTGACTACCAGTTGCCAATCCATTATGAAATGGGAACCAAGATTTTGAGTTCTTTCAAGCAAAATAAAGACACTCATATCTCTGATCACATTCATGAGTGGAGATGAAGACGACATTTAATAAAAATCGATCTTCCCAATCAATTATTGGCATAATGGTTCAAAAAATACTTCGTGAATGACATATCTAAAAACATTTCCATGGGTGGAGTTGTCACAGAAGAACAGGCGATCAGTCATGCCCAGTACCTCGATCTCATTTATTCACAAATGGGTATTCTTTACGATCTTCTCCATGACACACCTCATCCTTCTACCATGACCACCTCAACAACCCCAACAACTTCTCATGCTGTTGATGGTGTGATAGGTACTTTCCATGCTCAACATCAATCCACGCAGGCCTCTCACACCACTCCCAAATCCCATGCTTCTAATGTTCAAACTGCTCTGACGCCCACTCCTCCCACCGGTAAAACTTCAGAAGTGAATGTTGTTCAATCGACTCCTACCAGTAAGAATAAATCTAAAAAAGGGAAGGGTAAGAATAAGGAGGATAAAAATAACAACCCACAATCCGACAATACCAAGTCATAACCTATTGATGATAAGGACAAATGCAAACCTCGCTATCCTTGCCTTATCTGTGGTGATGATCACTACACGAAGGACTGTCTGAGACATGCCAAGGTCAAGAAGTTCCTTCAAGGGACCCCAAAACCTCCTACACCTGCCGTCTTGTCTCAACCCTTCCCTTCTCAACAACAGGCTCAATTGGTCATCCATGATCAACCTTCTTCCTCTACTACCTCCTACGTACTTATGTGTAACGGTGATTCAAAGAAGAATGACATCACACTTAACACTGGTGCCAAAGATTACTCTTCCTCCAAGGAGAAAGTTGATGATATACCACCTTCGTTGGTTCAACAATCTCCCTTGGCTCCACCTTCCAACGATCCTCTTCATCTCGAATGATTGAATCCTGATACATTCCTTTTCCCTCCTCCCAAGGACGTGGTTCGAAATTCTACTTTCAATCCTCATGCGTGTGCTACCCAGAACTACAATATTGTAGAAGATCTGGCACAAGCACAGTCCATGATGTTAGCCCTCGAAGTCCTTCAGAGTTGTCCTACACAACGTAAGGCACTGTTGAAAGCTATCGGTGGAATCGACCCTACGGATATGAATTTAATAATCTTTGACTTGGAATATCACATTCCAAGGTTACCCCCTCTGCTCACATTTCAAATACAAGTTGTTTTCTCCGACAAGAACATTTGTAGAATAGTTATCAATGAGGGTGTCTCGACGTGTGTCATGTCTATTGCCCGCTGGAAAGCCATTGGCTCTCCTTCCTTAACTGAATCACACAACACGCTCAAAGCCTTTAATGGCTTTGTCTCTAAACCTTACAGTGTCCTCCCGGCGTTGCCTATTATGTTAGGAGGCAAAATGGTCAACATTGAAGTTGAGGTCTTTGACGCACCTCTCAATTACAAACTTTAACTTGGCCGTAGCTAGATCGATTCCATGTGTGCAGTCATGTCTACTCTTTTTCGTATCGTGCGTTTTCCACATCAAGGAAAAGTAGTTACAGTAGACCAACTAGCCTTCTTTAACTCTGATACACGTACCAACAACGTACCTTTCATTGCAAAGACACCCCCTGGGTACGAGAATGTCGGTCTGGGTCTACTAAAAGATTCAACTCTAATGGGTATGTTTTCGATCCCACCACCTGCCATTCCACCTCCTTTGGTTGCCTCAATTAATATCTTTTCCACCTCCGTTCGTGAAAATCCCATGTCTTCTGAGCCCTGGATAATACCCGAACCCGATGATTATCTTCACTATGACGACCATATGCCTTTAAGTCTGGTTGAATCTGCTTACCAAGCCATTCAATCGGCTAACCCTTATACTCCCTCTCTCGGTGATTCATCTCCTGAACCGTTCTGCGTTATTTTTCCCATGGATGAGATGATTATGTCATTTATGTCGATGGAAGATACCCCTTGGGATGATGGACATCATTGTTACATTCTCATCCTTGAACAACACACCATCGAGAGACACCAATGGATCTCGACTCTGTTGACCGTTGTTGCTATTTCTTCGGTTCCTGAATCCACACACGCTGTTTTATATGAAGGGAACTTAAGTAACATTTCACCCACCATCCCCTTCGACATATCTATAAAAGTTGGAGTTGTCGAAAATGTCCACATCGGAGCTTCATGTTCCACCGATGAGGTTGTCACATATAAGTCACTTTTTCAATAATTTCGTGACATCTTCGTGTGGAGCTACGAAGAGATGCTGGGCATTAACCCTGATATTGTTGTACATGAAATTAAGACCTACTCGGATGCTAAACCCGTCTGGCAGAGACTTCGCCCAGTCCACCCCCATAAAGCAGTTGCTATCAAGCTTGAAGTAAAAAAACTTCTTAAAGATGGCTTTATTTATCTTGTGGCTTTGACTGATTGGGTATCCAATCTAGTTCCAGTTAACAAGAAACAAGGTAGGATCCGTGTCTGTGTTGATTATAGGGATATCAACAAAGCTTGTCCTAAGGAAAAATTTCCTACCCCCTTCGTTGACCAAATCATCGATGATTGCACTGGAAGTGAAATCTTCTCTTTGATGGACGGTTTCTTCGGATATAATCAAATCAATATCTTACCCATGGATCAACACAAAACTGATTTCATTTGTCCTTGGGGCACCTTTGCCTACTAGAAACTACCCTTCGGTTTGAAGAACGTCGGTGTGACGTTTCAACGTGTTATTTCTTATGCTTTCCATGATATTAAGCATATTGTGCAACCATATTTAGATGACCTTCCAACGCATTCCATGCATCGTAGTGATAATCTGACCCACCTCCGAGCCATTTTCCTTCGTTGTCGGTTCTATCGTATACACTTAAACCCACATAAATGTGTCTTTTGTGTGGAGTCCTGTTGACTCCTGGGCTTTATTGTGTCATGTCAGGGGATCAGGGTATATCCTTTGAAGGTCGAGGCGATCCTCAATGTCCCTCCTCCTTCCTCACTTCGCCAACTACAATGTTTGCAAGGGAAGGCAAAATTGCTACGTTGTTTTATCCCAAACTACGTGGAGTTAACACTCAGATTTACTCGACTACTAAAGAAGGTCTCTGAGTTTGTATGGGACACCACTGCCAACAAAGCCTTCGAAGCTTTGAAACTGATCTTAACCCGTACCCCACTACTTTTCCCACCTGATTATAGTCGAGATTATTTCCTTTATCTCGCTGCTTCGGACTCTACCATTGGCATGGTTCTGGTCCAAGAATATGATTTATACGATGAACATGTCATTTATTATTTGAGTTAGAGTCTCACGACTACCGAAGCCAAGTACTTACATGTTGAAAAACTGGCCTTAGCAGCTGTTCAAGCTGTCCAACGTTTCCGTCACTATATTCTACTATGCAAGACCACTGTAATTTCCGATTGCAACCCCATGGAACACATTCTTACACGTCAATAGCTAGGGGGAAAATACTCCAAATGGATAGTGATTCTCCAGGATTTTGACTTAGAATTCAAGTGCACTAAGTTGAAGAAGTCCCTGGTCTTTGCCAAATTGATATGTGACCTTCCCTCCGCTGAAACAGAAAATGTGGCAGAGGATTCTCTACCAGATGAATCCCTTTTTCTGATCAGTTCCGATGATGCTTGGTATGGAGATATTATCATTTAACTCTAGACTCAAACTTTTCAGCCAGACCTCTCTAATACCGACCGTCGTCACATCCACTATCAAGCCTGTCAATACATCATTCTCGGTGACACTCTTTATCATCGTGGTGTTGAATCTATATTGTGATGTTGTCTCACCTTTGATGAGGCCGAGAAATCTTTGAATGACTGCCACTTTGGAGTGTGTAGCGGTCATATGTCTGGGTATGCCACTGCCCAAAATATCTTGCGAGCAGGGTACTTATGGCCTTCTTTATTTAAAGATTGTATAACTACCGTCCAAAAATGCCATGCTTGCCAAACATACAATCATAAGATAAGATCTCATCTCGCTCCCTTACACCTTGTAGTTTCCATTGGACCTTTTGCTAAATGGGGTATCTATTTCATGACTTGTAACCCTCACTTAGCCGAGGGGCATGGACACATTATCGTAGCCATGGATTATTTCATGAAACGGGCTGAGGTGATGCCTACATTCGACAATACGGGAAAAACTGCAGCCCTATTCATATTCAATCACATCATCACATGATTCGAAATCCCATAGTCTATCGTCACTGATCACAGTAGTCACTTTCGAAACTTCATAATGTTTGAGCTTACAGAAAATTTGGGTCTTCGACATGAAAACTAAACCCCCTACTATCCGCAGGCCAACGACCAAGTTGAAGCGATCAACAAGGTTCTTATCACCATGCTTCGACGAATTATAGGAATTCACAAAAAAAGTTGGCATACGATGTTGTTTTCAACATTATGGGCCTATCAGACATTCGTGAAGTCTTCCACGGGGTTTACACCCTTCCAATTAGTGTATGGTATAGAAGCTGTCCTACTGATTGAATGTGAGATTCCATCGTTAAAACTAGCTGTTGAACTTCTCCCAAACACCTCTACTGAAGAAGAATGTTTGTTGTATCTTATGCGATTGGATGAAGCCCATCATGATGCCACCCTAGTTATTGAAACCTAGAAGAAACATGTAAAATCCCAATACAACAAGCATGTCAAGCCACGCGTTTTCTCTAAGGGTGATCTAGTTCTCCTCTATGAACAAGATCGTGATTTGCTAGGAGCTGGAAAATTCGAGGCTATGTGGTGAGGCCCTTTTATCGTCAAATGAGTGTTGGAGAAGGGAGCCTACGAGTTAGTAGATTATGATGGCATTCCTTTAAGTGAACCCAGAAATGGGCTTTACTTGAAGAAGTACTATGCTTAGACTATCTTTGCATAAGTGCTTGTATTTTACTATATCATACTGCTGTGTGCTATTTTTGTGTTCTTTTTCGTTATTTGGTTTCTACCCTCGATCGCTTACCTTGCATTGTGCTTGGTTTCCAGATGTCAGAGTCTTCCTTACCCCACTTTGGCTTTGCTGATGGCGCTAGTCGTAGTACTCAGAACCTAGCTTCTACTACATGGGCAATCTATGCACCCACAAACAAATTTATCAGTCTACACGGTGTTTATCTCGGTTGTGCAACCAATAATATAGCATAGTATAGCGCAATCATCACATTTTTTACCAATGCTATCTCACTTGGGATTCGTCACCTGGTTATATGACTTGATTTGCAGCTTGTAGTGCTACAGTTAAGTAATGTCTATGTTATCTGAAGTCCTACTTTGTTATGGGTATATTTACGAATTCGCCTCTTGGAACGTTATTTTGATTATATCGAGTATCAACACATTCCTAGATGTCTAAATACATTAACTGATGCATTAGATAATTATGTGTTAGACATACATCTGAGACATTTATAAATCCAATCACACATCACATGTATTATACAAAGAAAAATAAGTCAGTATAAGCCTCATGTATATATATATAACGATAAATTTTTTTTACAAAAAGATTGTTTTTCATCCAAAGACCAAAATATCAAAATATGAAGCTCATAGCTTCTACAAAATGGCATCATGGATGATGCTCATGGAATCACACTACTGATCATGCTACCCTATGGATCAATTGTCTCAGTGGACCAGCCACACCTATGGTATGGCGTTGGAAATGCCTCGGGACCTCGCCGATTGACATATCTGGGATGTCTGTAGTCAAACCCTCTAGATTCTGCTCGATTGCTTCATAATCTTCTGCATCCCATCCTTCTACCATCGCTGCTTCCCATCGCCTTTGGATAGGGGATGTACCTGGGGGTCGGAATGGTCCTACATCTGCATGGTCAAAATATTTTGATTAGTCATTGGATTGAAAACATAAAAATAAAAAAATGTGTTTAATATCTTGATTTTTTTTACAAAAACACCATAAAAGAAAAATGTTTTTCTTACCTAGGTCCCCCCACTAAGAACCCTCTGGTAGCACCAAGTTAGGGTCATTGCGAAAATCCATCCCGACATACGCATAGTCATCGATCATCAAGATCTAGGGCTCCAGCCAATCAAAAAATGTATCATTATACTTAATAATGGGACCCGCTACATGTCGGGACATGAGATCACACCATCGTTTCTTCCGTAGATCTCGTGGTGCTGGTATATTCCACTCTACCTATAGGCGTAGGTGAGGGACTCTTTCTAGGAAGAAATATACCAAAATGGATCTGTACCCAAATTGATTTAGTTCCCCATTCTTGCTCTTGGTTAGCTGTCTCTTCATACTGTTGAGAAGACCATCACACCAGTTGAACACACGAGGTTTGGTGCATTCAATGGCATACTGAAAGTAGCTTTGTAGATCCATGTGTGTAGAAGAAATCCCTTCCATATGTGAAATAGTGAAAAGTATGGTTCTGAGAGTCAGATCATGAACCCCTCTGATAGCCACTTTACCCTTGCACCGCTCGACCTCGGGTTCACAATAGCATATGATGCATTCACTCATCAGAAAACCACCACCTCAACCTCCTGTTAAGGTCACTTGTGCCCCACGATGGGATAGCCCGTCAATAAGTAAATATCTTCGATGTCCAAGGAAAACACATGAACACCCACATGAAATACTTGTTGCTCCACGTCCCACATATGGACCAAATATTCCAACAGTCTTAGTTGGGTTCTCATGCCCTAGATCTTGAAGAACTTTAACAAACCACACTGTCATAGGGAATTTATGGTGCCCAGATCATTCAAATCCATTGCATCATTGTCTTCATGCTCTCTTTCTCTCCACTCCAACATTTTTGCAATCAAAATACCTACATGGAGATGAAAGAAAGAAGTTAGCACCTTCAATCATTATTTTTGGAATTCTTTTTGGTCCAATGCATCATTTTCTCTTTGGGTTTTTGGCCGACACAACTGGGCTTTAGTTACAGAGAAGGGTTTCTGTAGGGGAACCATTGGGCACCTGCGAAAATCCTTTATTTCTGCAGACCCTGATATAGGGCACATGCGGCGGCCCTAGCGCACGCCTATGGCCCAAAAATTCACCCAAAAAATCATCTTTTAACCGATTGAAATGAATTTTAAACCATTGAAAAGGAAGAAGATGAGGTACTCACCATTTTCACGCAAACTGTTCACCGAATGATTGACTGTGCTCCCCACAATCGACCGCCGAAATATGAGGTGAAAAAAGGGCTCTTGGACAAGTTTTTGACCAAATACAAATGAAATGGTGAAAATAAGTTCTTACCCCTATTTATCTCATTTTTTTACCTTTTCTAAAAATATTTTATATCATTTAAATATATTTTCTCCAAAACCTACCAGCCTAATGGTCTCGTGAGTGTTTTGTTTTTCGCAGATGGGCAGACTAGGGTTCCAAACAATGAAGTATGGACAGTTTTTACGATTTGTTTTTCTTTTTCGTCACATGTACGATTACTTTTTTAGGGTTTTTTAGAAAAACCTCGAGCTTAGTCTTTGTTCGTTCTTGTG
The DNA here is from genome assembly GCA_009831015.1 of Picea engelmannii. Taxonomy (NCBI): domain Eukaryota; kingdom Viridiplantae; phylum Streptophyta; class Pinopsida; order Pinales; family Pinaceae; genus Picea; species Picea engelmannii. The sequence goes on from ML822923.1 coordinate 90,657, forward strand.
CTCGAAAATCGATGGGAACATAACCAAGTATACTTTTGTCATCTTTTCATACTCATCATGGTAACATGAAAATAACGAAACTTACAGAGTAACCTTTAAGCTCTTTTCACACTCCATAAAAATGAAAAGATTGTCGAGAGACCTTGTTCTTTTCACGCTCGTAAAAGTATTTGAAGAAAATGGTTGATGGGCGATAGTTTATCACTTTTTTGGTCCTATCAAACTACTTTGCGAAAAAGGAACTGGGAGATTTCTATTTAAGTGTTTTTCAGACTCTCAAAATATGAAAAACCCTTGAGTTTTCTATCTTTGGACTCATTAAACAAACATTGAAAGACCCACATGGGACCAAACCAGTCCTTCTTAGGGTTCGTTAAACATACTCCAAGGGACTCGTCTGAAGGATGAGCTTACATCAATAAGCATATGTTATCCTCCTCAAGCTTGCGTAAAAATAAAGAGGTACTCGCTAGAAATGGTGGGGGAAAATTTGGGAAAGAGATGTGTCTCTGTATTTGTGTTAGTGGCAGTAAGCGTTGCTCTTGAACATGGCACCCCATTCATCATTTGGATCCAGGTTGGGAAATCCATTTTTCTCTCGTTTGAATTTTTTCAAGTTCATATCTTGGGTCGTCTTTGAGTCAATGCTGCCAGGACCAGTGTCATGCCATTCATATGTTCAAGAGAAGTTCAGCCAATCCCTCTATTGAGTCAGCCATATGCAATTGTCAATTCCTACCATGTCGACCTTCCATGTGTCAGTTTCATATCATGTTCGTACTTTGCTCTACCCTAAATTTGTTACTTATTTCGTGTCATTTTATGGGGGATACATCAAATCCCTCCTGTGACGAGTATTTTCCTGTCGATTTTAACTCATTATCCAGGAACAAGACTTAGAAATTATTTAGTACCTTAGAGCCTGCATGCCTCAATGGCAGGTTTGTTTGATTTCGACAGTGGATTTACATCATTCATCCCTGATCGAGAGATTCCATCGAGTGTTCGACTTCAACTCATCTATTCACACTTGTTGGATTGTACTATGGTACCTTGGGAGTCATTGACATCAATGGTGATTTCCATCGCACTTGTTAACGGTTTTCATTAATGACCGGTAATCAAGTGGTTTCTAACCATGTTCGACTTCGGCGCCCGTAATCACATGGCTAGATTCGTACTAACGGATGGCGGGATTGAAGACCCTGGACCTCATCATTTTTTATCCAGGTTGTAATGGAGTATTTGTGATTTGAATTGACACATAGATCCACTTTGTATGTCTCTTGGCTATGTCTGTATCTGAGTTTTCCGATACATAGATCCACA